>ML783348.1:1056816-1082409 GCA_009831015.1 Picea engelmannii | reverse complement strand
TTGGGGATAGTAGTTGTAGATTCATGTCCAGTTGTTTTGGCAAATAACCATGTCATTTCTCTATAGGGGTTCTTTAGTGAACATACCTAAATACTGGAGAAGTGTTCAGGAAAATATGACAAGTCTTCAAGTTAGATCTATAGAAGTGCAGTTCCTCCTTTTTTTGTCTTAAGAAAATCCTCGACTTAGGCACTCTTGAAAACCATGTTTGGTTTAGGAAGTCTAAACATTATTTAAAAAATTGAGGGGGGCAAGGAAACGGGTGATTCTCCTTTCTTTATCAAATTTATCAGCACACAACAAAATCAATTCCTTGAAGTTGTATACCTTTGGAACACACCCGACAGATGCAATTCCGAATCTCCAAATCTTATTCAAATTCTTCTATGAGGGTGGTAATGCAGAATAGTACCTGTAAGCTTGTGACCATTAAAATATCTAATATTCTCATCCCAAATGATTCATGGTGTCTTTGCAAAATTGATCCTTTATTCGAGCTAACATATTAACTAAGGTGATAGAATTAACAATATTTCTTCAAGTCACTAGTATTCAAAAACACTTGTTTATTTTAACACATTCAAGAGCTCTTAATATACAGATTTAAATGATAACTCATATTAACATTTACAGAAGGTTGCCTCAAGAAACTTGTTATTAATAACTATATTAACAACATATAAGTGACAGTAGTTTTAGAAAGAGAAATTTAATGGATGTTGGGAAACGTGGACGGGAAAGGATGTATGTAACATCCCCTAGCTTAATCGAGGAACATTACTACACGAAAATACACATAAAATCAAAATTTTCTTCTACTAATTAATTTTTGTAGCTTACCAACTACAAATTATACACATATTTAACTAGACTATGATACCCATAGTGAAATGCATCTACAATGTTCTAAATAAAAAGGATTGTAGCTATTAAAATCATTCACAACATCAAATAAACCATTCGCATACACATAGTTAACCACATCAATTAAACTCATGGAATAACTCAGAAAATAGATAAACACTTATCTTTTTAAAACATTCGTGCAACCATCTTCTTGGGAAGGATGTTCCACCTGACCATAGACTTGTTTTTTCAAATCTTAACACCAAGTCACCCTGATTTGGGGCTAGGAATCCACAAGAAACGGTTTCCTCTAACAGTCCACTCACAACTCAATATCACACAATCCACTAGCTTTCTCCTACAACTATCCCAAATTTCCTCCAACTCTCTTCTTCTTGACCTTCCCAACCCAAGGAATGTACCCCTTCAATTATCTTATTCCATTAGGTCTCTCATTAGTTTATCATGGTCTCTCTAGCATAGGTAACCACAAATCTCTTTGTTGGGAACTCAAGGGAACTTGCTGCCAAAAAAACTACCACTAAACACAACAACAATTGCTTGTTGTTACAATACAACTCACTCAGGAGTTCACTCTTCAATCCTGACAACCTGGATCTTCAATATTCAGCTCCAAAATGCTCCAAAAATGCTCCATAATGCTCTATAATTTTCCCATCCTTGTTTCTTCAGAACCCAATCTCTTCTCCCCTATTCTCTGCTTGTTGTTCATGTAAAAATGAATGCGTAAAACATCTTGTTACTACCCATACAAATTTCCTCTCTTCTCCCAAGACAGTTGATTGCTTGCTCTATCCAAATTTGATTGTACCTCAACCCCATTCTTCCAATAACTATGGGATGTGACTTCTACACCCACCCTCTTACATGAGTTTAATGATTGGGCTCTCATACACTCAAACATAAAATAGAAGGTTGTCCCCAAATGATAATAAAATTCATAAATATGGGTTTGAATTAATACCCATAAATAATTTCCCCCTTGGACCCTTCTTAGACACTCCCTAGGAATTCCTCCTTTTCTTGTGGATTAATCATCCCCCATCTATGTCTGTATCCCCAATAAATGGTATCACATTATATTTATTAAAAATTAAAAAAATACATTTCACATATTACATTGTTTGTCCATGCCACATTCACATCTACATTATGCATTAATTCAAATGGGTATTATAGTGGGGATGTTTCATTCCACCTCTTCTACAATTGTGCATAGTCCTCGATGCACAACACCATGCCCAAATGCATATATAATTTTACATCATAATATTTAGAAAAATAAAAATTATGCAATCTCTCCACTCCCCAACAATAGTTCCAACCATAATCTCTCCTCTTTTTCAACATGCTTACCCAAGGAATGCACCCCATTCATAGCCTTCATTCTATTGGGATGCACCATTCTTTTATTAGGGACATCAACACAAGTGACCAAAATTTTTTGAGATGTGGTTCCATAAACTAGTTACCAAAAAATGGAGTTGTGCATTTTCAACTTCTATTTTCTTCAAAATTGACAAAAAAATATGGGTATTCCTCCCACATAGTTTCTTCATGATCCCACGTTGCATATTCAGGACCATAGTAGGCCCATTAAACCTTCACTAACCCTATGGATTTGTTCTAAATCACTTTGAATTTATAGTCCAGGATGCGTACTGGTTCCACCCGAAAATCCTCTTCATTTTCCACCTAGATCACGATCTAATAAATTATGTGGTTAGGGTTAGGAACATATTGTTGAAAAATTGGTTGTTATTGATGTCAACACTAGAAGAAGCCCCGAAGTAGGTCCATAATCCTCTAGAAGTGATGAGTTTATTTGAAGGTGTCTCAAAAGTGGTCCCCTTATGGCATAACTCTAAGCATGGCCCTCACAGGAAGATGACTTGAAGAAGCCTACAAGAAGCCCTAGTTTTTAAGAAAATAAGTTACAATGTATGGTCAAGAAGCCCTAGAAATATGGTTAGGAAGCCCTAGAGTTGCGTTCATGGATGTAATAACCCAAGTTTGAGCCCCTGTTGAATTGTGATGATTCTTAATGATGTTATAGGATGGTGAGGCAAGTATTTATAAGATAGGAGAGACTAAATGTGTTTATTATCCCGGAGAGCCTAAATGTTAAGGCCAGAGAGCCTATTTTTGTATATGTAATTATGCATATTATTAATAAAAATACATCGCTACATGTAGACTGACCATGACGAAATAATTATGGGGGACTAAGCTCCACTAGGTATGGAAAGGAATGGGTTTGAGAGGCAAGGAAAGATGGGCTAAGATTGAGGGCTTAACCCAAGGGAATATTATAATGTATTTCTTGAAAATACTAAAGTTGGGAAATAAACCCAGTTATCATAAGTTCCTTTGGGGAGAGGAACAAAATCCAAGTGGAGAAGAATGATCTCCTGGAAGAGCCAAGTGTCACCCAGGATGCATGCATATTTATGTGGGAATTTCCACCGTTGTGGGGGTTGTCTCTCACCATTCTAGCCCTGTCACGATTTTGCAGGCTGAAAATTCTCACCATGCTCACTCTAAGCGTTCGAAGCATTGACCATTCCTTGCCATCTTTCCTCACGGGTTCACTCTCACGATTCTTTCCATCCCTTGTCTAGTTCGTGCACGCACTGAGAAGGCATGCAGCTAGAAGATTTTCTACCATCGTGAACCTATGTGATTGTTAAGTCATCCCTTGTATTACCCATTCTTTCTACTGTGGTTTGAAGAGGCGGGTTTTCAGGCTCGTTGTTGAAGAAGCAGGTTTTCATGCCTATGAGAAACTCTCTCTAGGTGAGAGAGTTTTTTGGGGAAGTGATTTCTCCTGGAGGGAGTCCAGTAGGAGCTACATAGCTTTGAGAATTCCTGATCCGGTCTATTGATAAAGCTCTAGAAGGGAAGTGGAGCATCCGATGGACTATGGAAAAATGAAGGTGCATATTCCCAGGGTGGGACATGTATGTGGGGAATGAGATTCTATGAGAAGTGGGTGTAAGTAGGCTCCTTGGAGTGAATCCTTCATGTTGCATTGTGCAACTTTCCATAGCCTCAGCCTAGCCTAGGATTTCCTTTCCTTGGGTGGAGTTTAGTCCCAAATCGGGGGTGACCCACTATTGATAGATTGGAGTAGTGTGGTCTAAGGCTAGGAGGTTCACAGAAGGTCTGCATGCAGTCAATGGTCTTCTCATAAAAAATATAAGTACCAATTCTATGTTAATTTTATTCTATGTATATTGTACATGTGTTATAATGTTATCAGAATTTTATGTAAATATTGCATGTATGTGCTATTGTCGCTTCCACATGAATATATATATGAACATAATTTTTATGTCTATTTAAAATTGAACTAGACATATATTTATATTAGAGCATGATAGTTTCAAGTAGCATGACCAGCCTCAGTGGTTGGGTGTGTTACAACCAGTTTTCAGAACAATTTGGTTTTGAAGTAGTGGCGTGTCCACGACTAGGAAGGTTGGGGGACGTTACAAATTTGTATAAGATATTGAACGGAGTAGCGTTTTGGTAGCGTGGTCTAGCCTGACTGGCCAGGGAAGTTACAAATCAGTATCAAAGCCCATGGTTTCAACACTGAGCCTGGATGGGCTGTACAAGTGGTTATAGAAGCAATTCCAGGGGAATTGTTGTCCAAAGGGACAAAATTCAAAGTTAAAAGCATCCATGAGTGCCAAGAGAACACCTTGGGTGAGTACAGAAGCTTAGGAGGTATAACGGTTCAAGAAAATATGCAGAAACCAGAATCCACCACAACCGTGGTATTGGACCATCAAGTTTAAGTTGGGGTCGTGGGATCTGTTTGGGAGAAGGCCAAACCTTCACAACTACTAGATCTCAGAAGAGGATCACGGTGGTTAAGCACTGAAGTCCTTTGAGAATTTTTCACTCCAGCAGTTTGCAGTGACTTGTCATAAAAGAGACAAAAGCGTCGAAGCTCTGAAGTCTCGGAGTGGATCTACGTCGTAGGTCAAGGGGAGAAGTGCTTTATTGTTGGATTTGGCCAAAGACAGATCAGAGTCGTTCGATCAAACCAAGAGAGGGAGGAAAGGAATAGTGGTGAAGAGATGATCCCACCCATCATATCAATGAGTGAGTGAATGCGAGTCGTATATCACACAACGGTTTAGAGGTTCTACACTCCACAAGGAACAATTCCTCAAGCTTCCAAGAGGAAAACTCGATGAAGTCCCAAACTCTGGAGTTGATCTGGACCATTTATTAACAAGGACATGTGTCCACAGATCATTTTGATCAAGATTTTGACGGTCTGGGGGTTTCGTGGTGTTCAACAACAAGATCCTCCGAAGTCTCGGAGCTCCAAAGCTTCGGGAGGCGATTATTCAACAGTTTTGCGTTCGAGAGGAACATGGTGTTTAGCGGAGAAATCCTTCGAAGAACTAAATATACGAAGTCCCATACCGCTGGAGTGACGTGGAAGTGTTTGAAAGTTCAACAATTCGACAGTTCAATAGCTTGGATAAAATGTTGAAGGAATGAAATCATCGAAGTGTCGAGTATGCCGTGGAAAGACAATGTCACCTAGGGTGACATGGAACTACCTAGGTCCACCACATGTCACTCATTTTTGTACTTTTGACAGGCCCTTAGGACTGGTTGGAACCTGACGCATGTCACTCAACAGAGGGGCCATGTGTCACCACTTTGATTGGTGAAAAATGTACTTCATGGCCCCCAGAAGGTTAAGTAATTCAGGAGTTCGACGTTCAGGGAAAATTGTTGGAAGAAATTATGGACCTCTGAAGTCCCAAAGTTCAGAAGTGACGTGGCGGTGATGTCACCTGGGAGTGACATGGATGCACATGATGCATGCCATGTGTTGATGTGTTATATTCTTTTTAAAGTTTGTTTTTCCATTTAGATATTGACATGTATCGCCCCTCGGATTGGGTCACGTGTCTACTTCTAGTGTTCTTCCGCGTGGTGCCAGGTCCTACAATCTAGATACTTGGCACTCTGGAGAAACTTGGTCAAATAATTGTTAAGGATGAAGCGACCTAAATCTACGAAGAGCGAAGTAAATCCTCTCCGTCCATTAGGGGGGTACACACGAAGGTAGATCCCGTGGACTGGAGAATTCAAAGCATAAGAAGTTACGTTCAAGGACTTCTAGAAGCCCAAAGACCATAGTCCATCGTGACCATTGATAACATATGACACATGGAGGCAGGAGATGGGATCTCCGATGGGTTGAAATTTCAGAAGATTGGTAGTGAAGTGTTTTGGAAATCGCCAAATCCCGGAGTCTCATAGCTCCTATCTACCATTGATCTGAGCATGGAATGTGGACTGTAGATCCACTGTCCTTCGCAGGTTCTCTAGTTTGTCAGCCTGGGAGATTTGTTGTGAGGTACTTTGAAAACCGCCAAATCTCAGAATCCCAGAGGTCTAATCCACCATAGATCTAAACGATGAATAAGGACCATTGATTTGTATGTCCTTCGAGTATTCAAAGATTCAACATTTGAAAAAAATATATTATAGTGGAGGCATATCCTCTGAAGCCTTGAAGCTCTGAAGCAATGGAGCCTTGAAACTCCGAGGATACACTAGGAAAGGATTCGTCAGTCCGATGTTAAGGAGAAGGAAGCAATGAGGTAGCAAGAACTCCTGAAGCGCGAAGCCTTGGAGCCCCGAAGCTCTCAAGGCTTTGGATAAGCTCTTGTCTATTAACACAGAGTCAGAGTCTGTGGTCACATAAATTAGGGGGCTGAAAGAAAAGGGATAAGTGTCCGTAATGTTTTTTTGGAAACAGAGAAGGGCTTAGAGAAAGATACCATGGGGTTTTTGATTTGCATAGACCTTCACCAATGAGGTAAATAAGGTCTGTAAACATGAAGAAAGGAAGATCAAGGAGTGGTAGCAGACATCGCCATCACTCCCAAAAACATTCCCATAGGATATCACATAGTAGCTCAAGCCCATCCCCTGTCAAAAAGAATAGGAGGTTTGGGGTAGATGAGTTGAAGGGAGAAATGAATAAGATCAAACCTCCTACTTTTGATGGAGAGCACAAGAAGGATGAATATGCAGAGACATGGTTGTTAGGCATGAAGATGCATAAATATATTCTCATGTAGAGGTGACAATTTCCATCTATCAGCTGAAAGGAAAGGAATCCATGTGGTGGGATCATCTTTTGCAAGTGCAACACCTCAAAGAGAAAAATGTGACTTGGAAGGAATTCAAGAGGCATTTTGAGAAGAAATACCCAACCAAGAGGTATTATGATAAAAATATGAAAGATTTCTTTAAACTTAAACTTGGAAGCATGACTATTGATGAATATGAAAGAAGATTCTTAGAGATGTTGAAGTATGTCTCCTTCATCAAGGATGAGACAATGAAGATTCATAGGTACCTGAGTGGGCTGCCATATTTCATCAATGATAAAATCAAATATGATGATCCCAAGACTCTGGAAGAAACTATAAGGAGAGAAAAATGATTATATGATCAGCAAAAAGGAAAGCCTACTTTCCAAAAGTATTGGGAGGACAAGAAGAAGTTCAAGAAGGAACAAAGGCAGAAGGGAAATAAGCCTCCAATTTTTAGAAACAGTCCTCAAGGACCACCATCTTTTAGAGAGCATAAAATGGCTAAGGTAGGTGTGAAAAGGCCAAGGCAGACACCCGTTCAGTGTTGGGGTTGTAAAGGAGACCACAAGTATAGATATTTCCCTCACAAAAGTGACAAAGTGATAGTTTTCCACAATGTACAACAAGCATAAACAATGGAGGACATGGGCAGAAGTGTACCAAGGATCTATGCATCCCTGGATAATAGGAAAGATGAGTTTCAATCACACATGATTAAATTTGAAGGTATGATCAATAACCATGCCTTTACTATTTTGATAGACTTAGGAGCTATTCATAGTAACATAGATCCTAAAGTTGTGGAAAAATTTATTTTTCCAAGAAGCATGCATGATAAATCTTGGTTGGTACAACTAGCTACAAGAACCAAGAGAAAATATGTTGAGCTGGTTAAATCATGTATAGTGGACATGACTGGAGTAAGTACCATGGCAGATTTGAACATCTTTACATTGGGCTCATATGAATTCCTAATTGGTATATATTGGTTGGACCAACACCATGTTGTCTTAGACTTTCATAACAAGGAAATTACTTTCCTGGATGAGGAAGGGAACCCAAGAATAGTCCAAGGAATTCCTAGGGAAATTACTATCCGAGAAATCTCATCAATGCAGTTGAAGAAGTGTTACAGGAAGGGATGCCAATTATTTGCCTCTCACATGGAGGAACAATCTAAGGATAAGGTGCCAAATCTGAAGGATCACTCAGTCCTAAAATATTTTGAGGATGTGTTCAAGGAGATACCAGGACTACCCCCAAAGAGAGATATTCATTTCTCTATAAATTTGATGCCTGGAGAAACTCTAGTATCAAAGACTCCTTATAGAATGAGTACACCTGATCTAAAGGAGTTGCAAATGCAGCTTGAGGAGATGTTGAATAAGGGGTATATATGCCCAAGTGTGTCACATTGGGGTTCCCCAGTCTTGTTTGTGAAGAAGAAAGTTGGGACATTGAGATTGTGCATGATTTCAGATAGTTGAACAAAGTGACTATAAAGAACAAGTATCCTTTTCCAAGGATCGATGATCTCTTTGATCAGTTAAAGGATGCAAAGATATTCTCAAAGATTGATCTCAGGTCAGTATATCATCAAGTAAGGATCATATATGACTACATCAACAAGACCACCTTTAGGACAATATATGGTCATTATGAATTCACAGTGGTGCCATTTGGATTATCAAATGCACTAGTTGTTTTTATGTGTTTGATGAATGGTGTTTTCTGGGAATATTTAGACAAGTTTGTCATTGTATTTTTGGATGTCATACTTGTGTATTCAAATTTAGAATAATAACATGAGCATCATTTGAGGATGGTTTTACAGGTGTTAAGAGAGCATCGACTGTATGCCAAATTGAGAAAGTTCTCATTTTATCAAAACATAATTCACTATTTGGGGCATATAATATTCGAAGAAGGGATAGTAGTGGACCCTAAAAATATTGAGGCCATTAAAGGGTGGACACCACCTAAGAATGTGGCATAAGTCATATCCTTCATGGGTCTAGTTGGATGCTATAGAAGATTCATTGTAGGGTTTTTGAGAATTTCTCACCCAATCACTTCCTTGCAAAGAAAGGGGGTGAAGTTTCAATGGACAATAGAATGTGAAAATAGCTTCCATCAATTAAAGCACATGTTAACTAGTGCTCCAATTTTTAGGATTGTTGATCCCAATGAAGATTTCATGGTTTGCACCGATGCATGAAAATAAGGACTTGGTGGAGTCCTCGGTCAAAATGGATTTGTGGTATGTTTTGAATTCAAAAAATTGAAAAAGCATGAAAGGCTCTATGCCACTCATGATTTGGAGTTGACAACCACAGTGAATTCTTTGAATAAGTGAAGGCACTACCTCATGGGAAATAGGTTTGAACTGAGGACAAACCATAATGGACTGAAATATTTTTTTAATCAACCAACTTTAAATGCTAAGCAGAGTAGATGGTTGGAATTCCTATGTGAATATGACTTTGAAATCAAGCACATCAAAGGAAAAGAGAACAAAGTGGTTGATGCACTCAGAAGGAGAGTGCATGAACTACATGATACAACCATTATTATGTGTCAAATTGATATTAAAGGAAAAATATTCGAGGCTGCAAAAGCAGATTTTCATTACATGGAGTTGTTAACAAAATTGCAACAAGGAAAAATGCAGGAGAAGGATGAAGATTTTAAATTGGGAAATAAAGGAGTTATCTTATACAGGAACATAATTTATGTTCCCAATTCTCATGAATTGAGGAGAATAATCTTGAAAGAGATGCATAATGTTCCTTATGTTGGGCACCCATGATATCAAAAAACAGTGGGAGCAGTCAAGAGCCAATACTATTGGCCAGACATGAAGAGGGAGATTGCGAAGTAAATTGATAAATGTATGAAGTGTCAAAAGGTCAAGGATATGAATAGACACCCAGCTGGGTTGCTACAACCATTTCCCATTCCTGAGTGGAAGTTGGAAGTGGTGACAATGGATTTCATCACAAAATTTCGTAGAACAAGTAAGCAACATGATGTAATCATGGTGGTGGTGGACAAGCTTACTAAAGATGACCATTTCATTCCTATGAAGGCTACTCACAATGAAACCAATGTTGTTGATATATATACGAGGGAAGTAGCATGCTTGCATGGCATACCCAAGACAATTGTGTTTGATAGAGATCCAAAGTTTGCCTCAAAGTTATGGAAGGGGTTATTCAAAGGGTTCAAAACAAATCTAAACTTCAGCACAACCTATCATCATGAGTTTGATGGGAAAACAAAAAGCGTGAACCAAGTGATAGAGGATATTCTAAGGATGCATGCGATGGAAAAACCATCTAAATGGGAAGATTATCTACACTTGGTAGAATTTTCATACAATAATGGGTATCAGGAATCACTGAAGATGAGCCCATTTGATGCACTTTATGGTAGAAAGTGCAATACAATAATAAGATGGGACAACCCAATAGATAGAGAATTGGTTGGGCCAGATTTGCTCAAGGATATGGAAGAGAAAACATTGAAGATAAAATAGAATTTAAAGGTTGCCCAAGACAGGCAAAAAAGATGTGCAGACAAAGGTAGAACCCACAAGGAATTTAAAATGGGTGATCATGTATTTTTGAAGGTGAAAGTCAACAAAATTTCCCTGAAGTTGGGAAATTGTTCCAAGTTGGTAGCCATATATTGTGGGTCATTTGAAATACTAGAGAGGATTGGACCAATAGCTTACATGCTTGCATTACCTGCATCTATGATTATTCATAATGCATTCCATGTATCATTTCTCAAGAAATATATAGATGATGTTAATCCTGTTATTGATTGGAATGTGATTCACGTGGAGCAAGGAACTACTTTCCAAGTGTATTCGGTACGCATTCTTGACCAGAAAATCAAACAGCTCCGGAATCGAGCCATAGGTATTATAAAGGTCTAATGGAACTGGTACGGTCTTGAGGACACAACATGGGAGCATGAAGATGCTATGCAGGCAGAATACCAACATCTTTTTGAAGATTTTGAAAATCTTGTTGAACTTATGTAAATGAATTTCACTGAGGACAATGCAAAAATAAGGGGAGGGGATTGTAATACCCCAAGCTTGAGCCCCTGTTCAATTGTAATGATTCTTAATGATGTTATAGGATGGTGAGCCAAGTATTTATAAGTTGGGAGGATTATGTGTTTATTAGGATGGAGAGCCTAAATGCTAAGGCCAGAGAGCCTATTTTTGTATATGTAATTATGCAGATTATTAATAAAAATACATTGCTACGTCATGAAGAAAGAGTTATGGGGGACTAAGATCCACTGGGTAGGGAAAGGGATGGGGCTGAGAGGCAAGGAAAGAGAGGATAAGCTTGAGGGCTTAACCCAAGGGAATATTATAATGTATTTCCTGAAAATACTAAAGTTGGGAAATAAACTTAGTTATGCTAAGTTCCTTTGGGGAAAGGAACAAACTCCAGGTGTAGAGGAATGAGCTCCTGGAAGAGCCAAGTGTCATCCAAGATGCATGTAGATTTATGTGGGAATTTACACCATTGTGGGGGTTCTCTCTCACCATTCAGGCCCTCTCATGATTCTGTAGGCTTACCATTCTCACCATGCTCGCTCTGAGCATTCAGAGCATTGACCATTGCTTCCAATCTTTCATCACAAGTTCAATCTCACAATTCTTTCCATCCCTTGTCCATTTCGTGCACACACTGAGCATGCACACAACTAGATCCTTTTCCACCATTGGGAACCTCTGTAATTGCTAAGCCGACCCTTGTCTTACCTGTTCTTTCTACTGTGGTTTGAAGAGGCGGGTTGTTAGGCCCATGGTTGAAGAATCAGGTTTTCAGGCCTACGAGCAACTCTCTCTAGGTGATATATTTTGTTGGGGAAGTGATTTCTCTTGGAGGGAGTCCAACTGTAGATATAAAGCTCTAAGAATTCCTGATCTTTCCTGTTGCTGAAGCCCTAGAAGGGAAGTGGAGTAGTCGATAGACTATGGAACAGTGAAGGTGCATATTCTCAAGGTGGGACATGCATGTGGGGAATGAGAGTCTGTGAGTAGTGGGTGTAAGTAGGCTCCATGGAGGGAATCCTTCTTGTTTCATTGTGCAACTTTCCATAGCCTCAACCTAGCCTATGATTTCCTTGCTATGTGTGGAGTTTAGTCCTAGTTCAGGGGTGACCCCTTGCTGATATCTTGGAGCAGCGTGGTCTAAGGATGGGAGGTTCGTGGAAGGTCTGAATGCAGTCGGTGGTCTTCTCATAAAAAATATAAGTACCAATTCTATGTTAATTGTATTTTGTGTATATTGTATATCTGTTATAATGTTATCATAATTTCTTGTAAATATTTCATGTATGTGTTATTGTCTCCTTTTGCATGAATATGTGTATGAACAAAATGTTTATGTTTGTTTAAAACTTCATTAGATATATATATGTATATCAGAGAATAATAGTTTCAAGTATCATGACCAGCTTGAGTGGATGGGTGTGTTACGACCGATTTTTAGAACAATTTGGTTTTGAATTAGTGGCGTGTCCATGGCCAGGAAGGTCAAGAGATGTTACAAATTAGTATCAGAGCTTGAACAGATTAGATTTTTGGTAGCGTGGTCCGACCTGGGTGGTCGGGGACGTTACAATGGAGCCCAGAGTTGATTTAACAAAACGAGTATGAAGGACATTGAAAGTGCATGAAAAAAATCCATGGATTGATAGTCCACGTCAATAGGTTTCAAACAGTAGGTGTCACACCATGTGGTTCCTCATAGTTGAGGATATATTCCCTCTTAAAGATGATTATGTAAATTGTGCCCCTAAATGGTTGCAAGCAAGAAGTTATAAGTCGGCCCCAAAATCAAGTAAAGGAGAAAAATGATTGCAAACAAGATTTTATAGGTCGGACGTAAAGACAATCAAAGGAGGTACTTGGAAGAATATAAATACACATAAATAATCTCTCATTTTTATCTAGGAATTTTGTGATCTCTTAGCGAAAGTGGAGTAGAGGAGTTGTGCTAAGGAGGTTGTTGGTGCGTGGTTATAAGACCCTAGGTTCAATTTATCTTAACCAAAACACCCTTCAGACACTGTCCCTTTCGACATCACATGCATGCAAGTGAAGTCTCACCCGAGGCATCTATTGGGACTGTAGGAATCGAGTTTCTACAATAGTGAGGGAATGGGGGGCATTATAGTTTATTAATCATTCTTGATTATTAATCATATTAATCATATTAATCATATTAATCATTCTTGATTATTTGTTCTGTGCGCATTATAGTTTATTTGTTCTTCCTTGGTTTCAACATAAACCATTTTTTGTAACATTCATAACTATTTCCCAGTGATCATATCATAGACAAATCTAGTCTAACATGTATAAAGAGAATATTCATGATCAATCACATAAAAGAAAAGAAGACACAATAATTAACGTGGTTCACCCAACTTTGGGCTATGTCCACAATAACTGGATTCTTTATTATTCTTGTTGTAATCATCTCAGACTTGCGCACTATGCTTACAATAGATATATCATGCTATCTCTCTCTCCATCTTTCCTAAACGCTCTGTAGTGCAAGCCTCTCTCGAAGACTTCTCCCTAACAATCAAACATAGACTCTTCATTCTCAGTATATTGTCTCACTCTCCTCATGAATAGCTCAACAAAAGAACCTTAATAGAATAGAAAAAAATAGAACATGAGAACCCCTAATCTACCCAACCCAATACATCTTTTATATACATAAATTATAGGGCTCAAAAACCCTACTTTGTTTATCTCAAAAACCCTATTACATCTTATTATGACTCATGACAACTCATGTTGACTCGCTATTCAGGTTTAATTTTACTTCTTTTACATCTGCATGTTGCTTTTTCAATATCGACTTCTTTTCTTCCTGCTTTTGTGCGTCTATATTCTTTGGGCATGACGAAATTCTATCCTTCCTTTTCTCTCACTTTATCTTCTTGTTTTATTATATGTTTTATTCTCCTTCTTTATTATCTGTGAAGTATATTATTACTTTTCACTACACTCCTGAATGTGCCTCTAATGTGCACTCTCAAGCCTGAATGTTCCTTTACTGCTCACTCATAATCCCGCCTTGTCATATTTCTTCTTTTGCTATGCATATCCTCAATACTTAGGATTTTCATGAAAACTATATCCAAAATTCTTGTCCAACAGGCCCCCAACACTCACCTGTGGCTCGTCCTAAGACACTCAGGCCTATTGTGTGCTCCTCCATGCCTTTATGAACTTTTAGGAGGTCTCCATTGTTGTCACAAAATCCTTTGTTATTTCTGCCTTTGTTCCTAAAATCTCCTCTACACCCTACGCAGTCAGGGTCGTGATCTTCTCTTATGTGTCATGCACTGCTTGCTTCGCTTTTCCCTTTTTATTTGTTTTCTTCCTTTTTCTACTTTTTTTTTTTGTTTTTTTTTGTATTTTACCTTTCTACTATAGTACAACTACAATGATACATGTGTTATCGCAAAGTTCATATTAATGGGCAGATGGTTGATTGTCTCTATAGAGTTTCATCTGACTCCCATTCACCATTCCTTTAGGGATTCTCCATTTAATGTTTCCAACTGCACAACACCTGCCCACGTCATATGCTAAATCATATAAGGTCCTAACAAATTCATGAGAAACTTTCTCGGACGTTGCATAAATTTATTTTCATGGAGTAATACAAGTCTCCCACTTCGAACTTTTTTTATTTAGTGTGTCTATCATGCCATGTTGTTTCCCTTTCCTTTTGAACTTGTTGATGGAAGCCTGTGACAAATCGATCTTCCTCAATCTATACTAACTATAAAAATATCTCCTTTACTACGCCAGAGTCTGAAATATCAGTAATCGCTACAACGTGCATGCTAGGTAGAATAAACTCCATCGACATCATTTCTTCTTTCCCATAGACCAACCTAAAAGGTGTATTCCCCATCAACTTATTTTTTGTAGTCTTTTTTGCCTAAAAAACTACAAGGACCCTTATGTCCCAATCATCTCTCCCTATGTTGCAGATCTTTGTCAAAGCATTCTCCAAAATTTTATTAAAAATATTCTACTGTCCCATTAGCCTGAGGGTGATATGGCGTACTCTTCTGGTGATGAATTTGAAATTCCTCAGTCAATGTTGCAATTTTATTATTCAAGAAGTGTGTTCCTTGATCACTGAGTAATATGCAGACATATGAATCATGCGACTACATTATCAAATAGAAACCCTACAGGAGTCTCCACAGTGTAGTCTGTGACTAGTGTTGTTCTTACCATATGGTCAAATACTCTGTCGCAATGATTATGTACCTCACTTTTGATATTCTTGTTGATGGGATTATTGGCCTCAAAAAGTCTATTTCCCATTTATCAAACACTTTCAATGTAACCTGTGGGTACTAAGGCATTTCATCGCTCCTGAATGGATTCCCTACACTTGGACATGCATCAGGTGCTTGGCATTATTATTAGCATCTTTATGAAGTGTGGGACACTAGAGCCCTCCGCACAATATCCTATGCACAATAAATTTACCTATGTAGTGTCCTCCTACAATCCCTTAGTGTGATTCTATGAGTATCATAGGCCTTTCATGCTCTAGCACACATCGTATCAATATTTCATCTGCACCTGACTTGTATAAGTTCCCTACAATGAGTCGATAGTCTACTGCTTTAACCGATAATTGTTTCTTTTGTGGAACTGTCATGTCTGACGGGACCATTCATGTACTTAGAAATTGTATGATGTCTACAAAGTAGTCATCCACCATATTAACTGCAAATAACTGTGCATCTGACAAGTTGTCATCTAGATTCCCTACATCTTCTCTTGATAGTATGTGTGATAAGTGATTAGGTCCTTCATTCAACTTCCCTGGTTTCACAACAACCTCAAAATCATATTCCTGAAACATCAGTAACCACCTGCATATTCTCCCCCCCAACACTGGCTTGTTCACTAAGTGTTTTAGTGGAGAATGGTCTATGTACATATTAAAGTGAGAACACAATAAATAATGTCTAAACTTTTGCAGCGCATATACTATTTCTAGTCCTTCCCATTTTTTTGTAGTGTAATTCTTCTATGTTATGGACAACTTCCTACTTGCAAAAGAAATTAGGTGATCTATGTCTCCTTCCCTTGGTTGAGACAATGTTGTGCCCAAATATATAGACGACACATATACATGAACATGGAATTCCTTGTTCCAATCCGGAAAGATAAAAATCGGCGCGATCACTAATTGTTTTTTTTAAGGTGTCCAAACCCTTATGACAATCCTCATTCCATTGGTGCAGTCACTAATACTAAGTCTCCCACTTGAAAATCTTTCTATTTAGTATTTCTATCATGTCGTGTCGTTTCCCTTTCCTTTTGAACTTGTTGATGGAAGCCTACAACAAACCGATCTTCCTCAAGCTATACTAACTATGAAAATGTCTCCTTTAATACACCAGAGTCTGAAAGATCAATAATCGCTACAACACACATGCTAGGTAGAATAAAATCCATCGGAATCACTTCTTCTTTCCCATAGACTAACCTAAAAGGTTTATGCCCTGTCAACTTCTTGTTTGTAGTCTCGTTTGCCCAAAAAACTAAAGGAACCCTTAAGCCCCAATCATATCTCCCTACATTGCATATCTTTCTCAAAGAATTCTCCAAAATTGTATTAAAATATTATAATGTCCCATTAGCTTGAGGGTGATATTGCATACTCTTCTCACAATGAATTTGAAATTCCTCAGTCAATGCTGCAATTTTATTATTGAGGAAGTGTGTTCCTTGATCACTGAGTAATATGTGGAAATATAAATCACGTGACTACATTATCAAATAGAAACCATGCAGGAGTCTCCACGGTGTAGTATGTGACTGGTGTTTCTTCTTCCCATTTGGTCAAATACTTCATCACAATGATTATGTACCTTTGTTTTGATCTTATTGTTGATGGTTTGATTGGACCCAAAAAGTATATTTCCCATTTATCAAATGCTTGCAACGTAACCTGTGGGTACAAAGGAATTTCATCCGTCCTAGATGGATTTCCTACCCTTGGACATACATCACATTCATGACAGTATTCTTTAGCATCCTTATGAAGTGTGGGCCACTAGATCCCTGTGAAAAATATCTTATGCACAGTCACTTTACCTGCATAGTGTCCTCCTACAATCCCTTAGTGTGATTCGATGATTATCATAGGGTTTTCATGCTCTAGCACACATCGTCTCAATATTTCATCTGCACCTGAATTGTATAAGTTCCCTACAATGAGATGATAGTATGCTGCTTTAACCACTAATTGTTTCTTTTGTGCAATTTTCATGTCTAACAAGTCCATTCATGTACTTAGAAACTGTATGATGTATTCAAAGTAGTCATCCACCATATTAACTTCAAATAATTGTGCATCTGGCAAGTTGTCATCTAGATTCCCTGCATCTTCTCTTGATAATATGCATGATAAGTGATCAGGTTCTTCATTCAACTTCCCTGGTCTGAGAAAAGCCTCAAAATCATATTCCTGAAACATCAATAACAACCTGCATATTCTCTCCCCCAACACCGGCTTGTTCACTAAGTATTTTAGTGTAGAATAGTCTGTGTACATATTAAAGTGAGAACCCAATAAATAATGTCTAAACTTCTGCAGCGCATGTACCATTTCCAATCCTTCCCATTCTTTTGTAGTGTAATTATTCTATGCTATGGACAAATTCCTACTTGCAAAAGAAATTAGGTGATCTATGTCTCCTTCCCATGGTTGAGACAATACTGCACCCAAAGATATATATGAAACATCTACATGAGCATGGAATTCCTTGTTCCAATACCGAAAGATCAAAATCGACACGATCATTAATTTTTTTTTAAGGTGTCCAAACCCTTATGACAATCCTCATTCCATTGGCACGTTCACTAATACTAAGTCTCTTACTTGGAACTTTTTCTATTTAGTGTGTCTATCATGCCATGTCATTTCCCTTTCCTTATGAACTTGTTGATGGAGGCCCATGAAAAATATATCTTCCTCAAGCTATAATAACTATAAAAAGATCTCCTTTACTACGCTAGTGTCTGAAATATTAGTAATCGCTACAACGCACATTCTAGGTAGAAAAAACTCCATCGGCATCACTGCTTCTTTCCCATAGACCAACCTAAAAGGTGTATGCCCTGTCAACTTCTTGTTTGTAGTCCTGTTTTCCCAAAACACTACAGGAACCCTTAAGTCCCTATCATATCTCCCTACATTTCAGATCTTTGTCAAAGCATTCTCCAAAATTTTATTAAAATATTCTATTTTCCCATTATCCCGAGGGTGATATGGCGTACTCTTCTAGTGATGAGTTTGAAATTCCTCAGTCAATGATGTAATTTTATTATTTAGGAAGTGTGTTCCTTGATCATTGAGTAATATGTGGACATATGAATCATGTGACTACATTATCAAATAGAAACCCTACAGTAGTCTCCACAGTGTAGTCTGTGACTGGTGTTTCTTCTGCCCATCTGGTCAAATACTCCATCGCAATGATTATTTACCTCACTTTTGATCGTCTTGTTGATGGGTTCATTGTCCCAAAAAAGTCTATTTTCCATTTATCAAACGCTTTCAACCTAACCTATGGATACAAAAAAATGTCATCCCTCCTTGATGTATTTCCTACCTTTGAACATACATCACATTCCTGATAGTATTCTTTAGCATCCTTATGAAGATTGGGCCACCATAGCCATGCTCACAAGATCTTGTACATAATCACTTTACCTGCGTAGTGTCCATATACAATCCCTTAGTGTGATTCTATTTGTATCATAGGCATTTCATGCTCTAGCACACATCGTATCAATATTTCATCTGCACCCGACATGTATAATTTCCCTACAATGAGTTGATAGTCTACTACTTTAACCACTATTTGTTTCTTCTGTGGAATTGTCATGTCTGATGGGGCCATTCATGTACTTAGAAACCGTATGATGTCTGCAAAGTAGTCATCCACCATCTTAACTACAAATAACTATGCATCCGACAAGTTGTCATATATATTCCCTATATCTTCTCATGATAATATGTGTGATAAGTGATCAGGTCCTTCCTTCAACTTCCCTAGTTTCAAAACAACCTCAAAATCATATTCCTTAAACATTAGTAACCACCTGCATATTCTCCCCCACAACACTGGCTTGTTCACTAAGTATTTTAGTGTTGAATGGTCTGTGTACATATTAAAGTGAGAACCCAATAAATAATGTCTAAACTTCTGCAACACATATACCATTTCCAATCCTTCCCATTCTTTTGTAGTGTTATTCTTCTCTGTTATGGACAACTTCCTATTTGCAAAAGAAATTAGGTGATCTATGTCTCATTCCCTTGGTTGAGACAGTACTGCGCCCAAATATATAGATGACACATCTACATGAACATGGAATTCCTTGTTCCAATCTGGAAAGATCAAAATCGATGCGATCACTAATTTTTTTTGTAAGGTGGAACTTCACTTCCTTCTTCAACAAATTCTCCATAGGTGTTGTAATATGTGCATAACCTTTCATAAACTTCCTATAATATCATGTTTGATCCAAAATTTCCCTCAATTTTGTGACTTCTTTAGGTGGTTGTAAATCCATAATTACTACAATCTTGGTAGGGTCTACTAATAAGCCCTGCTTGCAGACCACATGGCCCAACAAGATTATGCGCAAAAAATACACTTCTTCAAATTCAGTGAAATTTGACATTGTCTACACTCATCCAACATTAATATGAGTACTTCTATGTGATCCTTCAGTACACTAAACATAGTCCAATCAACTAAGTACACTTCAAGGAAATTATGAATACATTCCTTAAAAGTTGCAACCACAACTCTTGAAAAAACTATAGGTGCATTTTTTAGTCCAAAGGGAATCAATGTGTACTGATAACTTCCCCACTCTATCACAAAAGTATTTTTATACATGTCTACATGCACAATTTTGATCTAATGGTACCCTGAGAATCCATCTATGAAAGAATAAGCCTCCTTCCATCCTACATTCTCCAGTACCTCATCTGCGAATGATGTTGGAAATGGATCATGCAGACATGCATCATTAAGTTTCCTCAGATCTATGAAAATCCTTATTCCTCGTATTTTCTTATCTTGTACCACCATTTTACTTATCCACTCTGATTCTACCACTGGTTCAATGATCCAGGCATCCAACTTCCTGTCTATTTCTTCTTTCACCTTCTCTTTGTACTTCGGATTTAACCTATAGGGTATCTATCACACTGGTTTAGCGCCTGCTTTCAAAAGGATTTTCATCTCGCCTAATTCCCTTGTTATCCCGTTAATTTCATAGAATGTAGTTGGGAATAGATCCTGATACTCGCACAATAAATCTGCAATCTTCTCCATAGTTTCATCACTCATATAATCTCCTATCTACGCAAAATTTGGATTCTCTGTCATACTAATGTTTACTTTCTTCGTTTCTATTGGTTGTGTATACGTAGTAGATTCAATATCTAGCCCTTATACTTCACATTCCTCCTCAATTTTGGGTACTTTCACATTCCTCAGATCTTCCTCATCATGTTCTTCTTTCACGACATTGTAACATTCCAATAATTTATGGACAATCATAGAAGCTATGTGTGCACTACACACTGGTACTACCTACCTTGGCCCTTATTTTGAGAAGATCTTGGTTTGAATGACCTATAACAATGTATCTATTAGTGGATATTTTTGTTAAAATGTAAATTTTACCTTGAACCTTTGAACCAACTCCTCCCATCTTGCTATTTCTCTACGCATTTCCATCTCTAGATACTAGTTCTCTGGAATTGTATTCAGTGTATGTATAAATATGTGCGTCCACTCCTTCTTCAGTACTGAACTCCATATCATTCTACATTGCTCAACATGACCTGCTGAGTCATTTATCCATGTACACATTTTCATGATATTCTCTAACTCGGTACCAAATCTCATGTGCATTAGTCTTCAACACTACGACCAATATTCCATCTCCTCTTTGTGTGCAGCCCACCATCTAGCTGGAGTGTATTTCAGGAAAACATATAGTGCCAACAACCTTTGTTGTTCAAGTAAATTCAAATCAAATTCCTTTACAAACAAGATTATGTCAGTCAATCCATCATACCTGGCTAGATCACATAGCTTCATTCCAATCCAACATAATGATAAAGTTATGCATGCACATCGTCTAATTGATACTTCATGCATCCTCAGTGCTCTAGACCTTCCTCTAAATATGATGCACATGAAAGAATACTTCTCCAACTTTTCACACCATCTACAGTGGGGTTAACATAATCATCCATCCACGCATTCATGTTATACAGGTTATCAATTTTGTTCCCTCTCGTTGTCTCTATGTAAAGTTTTCCTTCTATAGGGTCCAATGGTGAAATAAACTTCAAGTATCCTACCTCAAATATCATTTACCTCCTCTTCATATTAATGATTACTTGATTATCAAAGGCCCATTCAAGTCCCATCAGTGCTAGATATGTTTGACTATCATCCATGATCTCAATGACTTCAAAGTTTTCTACACTACACACTCCATCTATGTTCACAGGTACTCCTATCAATTGACCAATTGGTACTATATTGTGCTGGTTTTCTAATATTAACTAAATAGGAGACCATATTAACTTGGGTTTCCCCATCATCTCCGAGGTTTGATTTGGTAACACATTCACATCAAACCCCAAGTCCAAGATAACATTATCCACAACATATTCCCCAATCTGTGCACTTAATATGAATTCTTTTTTGGTCGTCTTTCTACACAGTACCTGATTCACTACCCTATGTGTAATAGGAATTTCCCTTTCTTGCGCACAATTATAAATCATTTCATATAATGCATTCAACATAGTTTCATCTTTAAATAACTCTACGTAAATTCTTAGGAACTCTCTTAGATTACTTACCTTCCCAGGTGGCTTCTCTAGCATAGTGCGATCACAAAGATGAGGTGTGGATGAAGTTGATGTTACCCAATCTGGTCCTAGAATATCTTTTCTTTCCCTCTGATACGTCTCATTTTCCTGTTGAGGGTCGAATCTTGGCATAAGTCCTGTTGATTTCCTTACCCATTGCTCAGCCTACTTCCCTCCTGTTAGGTACCTAACCTTCCTAACCCCTAAGGTAGGTAGAATAATATATTTTCCATGTAATAAAGGCCAATATTAATAAGGAAGAATAAGTCAAATGTAAGAAAACATAATAGAAGTTTCATATTCTAGAAGATATTCCTCTATATTGTTCTTTTGGTAGATAGATTTAGTATAAATAGGAGTTGAGGGCATGATAATTTTTTTTCTTAAGAATCATTCTAATAGAGCATTGCTTTGTTGGATATTTCCCCCTCAAAGAGGCAAGTGAACATTGTTTCCTATCAATAAAGATATTATTTTGGTGTTGTGGTTTCAAATACTGTGTCGTTCCATTGTTTTTCTCTGTAGTATTTCTGTTTTTCTATTATTATAATAGATCTAGTACCTTACAAGTGGTATTAGAGCACTTTCCTTCGCAAAACATTGTGGGTTATTTTTTTCAGGGTAGAGACGTATTCTGACGTCTTAAAGCTATAGATATCCATCGTTTAGAACATAAATCCATGGTTGGGGAAGCATACGTGCATTCACTACAAGTGGTACTTAAGAACACATTGTTATCCACCCTTGTAACCCCTGTTGGTACCCATTTCGAGTGGTAGCGTATCAGACAACACTTGTATACATATAAACCTACATATCATGCATCCCTCCATAGATAAACCAATCATCTATATGTATGCTATATTTACACTGAAAACATCACTTGGGAAGATACTCTCTAGTACCTAGGTAGTCGGGTAGTGCAACTAAGGGCATGGTATAGCCTCCTTAGTTGGTGCCCTGATATATTGGGTCGAGTACTACTGTTGGAACCTGCATGTATATCAGATAGCTATAACAGATGGAAAAATCTTGTCTGTAGAAACCATAAACACCCTAACCCTTGGTACAGAAGCAACGCAGAAACATAATAAACAATATCTATTGTCGCATAACCTTGCCTCCAGCATTCGGGTTGCAAAATTCCTACACATTTCTGCATGTTAAGAATTTGGTCATTTCATCACTGCAGTGTTATTCAAATCAGAGTATAACTTCGCACGAGTAAAAAAGAAAGTATGGATCCTACCTGCACCATTATTTGATACCTATCCCATTAGATTCCTCTCTTCACCATAATCATAGTCATACCTATCATTTTTCAGCAAAAACAAATTTCCTGTGGACTCGACCCCTTCCCGATACCCCTATTTGGAACCTATCCCATTAAGTTCCTCTATTTTCACTGATCATAGTGGTACCATTCACCAATAACCCCTTTCTGTGTGGTACCATGTTCCCCCCTGTTTAGAACCCACCAATAACCAACAACACATGCATCTGATAATGTATCCTCCAAACTAGTAGGTTCATCTCCATGTTCCAACATAGACAAGTGGTCAGGTCCCTTGTTCATCCTTCCTGGTTTTACCACAATTTCAAAATCATATTCCTGAAATTAAAGAAGCCATCTGCATATCCTTCTCCCCAACACTGGCCTGTTGACTAGGCATTTCAGTGTGGAGTGATCAGTGAACATCTTAAAGTGTCATCCTAACAAGTAGTGATGAAACTTCTACAGTGCATACACCATGGCTAAACCTTCTCTCTCAGTGGTGGTGTAATTTATCTCAACTGTTGATAGATTCCTTCTTGCAAAGGCTAACAGGTGGTCAATATCTCCTGTTGTTGGTTGTGCTAACACTACTCCTATTGCAATAGAATATGCATCAACATGCACATGAAATTCCTTGCTCCAATCTGGAAAAACTAGAATAGGTGCAGTAACCATTTCATGTTTCAGTGTGTTGAGGCTCTGTTGACATTCTTCTGTCCACTGAAATTGACAATATTTCTTCAACAACTTATCCATGGGTGTTGTAATCTGTGCATAGCCCTGAATGAACTTCCTGTAGTATCCAGTATGTCCCAGCACAGTGCACAGCTGTTTGAATGAAGTAGGAGGGGGTAGATCGACAATAATGGCAATCTTAGATGGATCTACCAATAATCCCTGCATACACACAATATGGTCCAATATCACTCCAAAGGGAGAAAATAAGATTCATTTATTTAGGTTAAGGGCAATTTGGCATTTCCTGCACTTATCTAACATTAGTCTTAAGCATTAAATATGGTTTTTCAATAAGCTAAAAATAGTGAAATCATCAAAATATGTTTCCAGAAATTTATGTAAAAACTCCTTGAATGCTTCAACCACCACCCTTGAAACGATGGTTGGTGCATTCTTCAATCCAAAAGGCATCATTATGTATTGGTAGGATCCCCATTCTGTTGAAAATGTGGTCTTATGGCGATCTTCCTTGGCAATCTTGATTTGATGGTATCTTGAGAATCCATCGGTGAAAGAGTAGACTTCCTGTCCTCTGACGTTATCTAACACTTCGTCACTAAATGGTGTAGGGAATGGATTGTGTAGACATGCATCATTCAGCTTCCTAAGATATACACAGATTCTGTTCTCTCCTGTTTTTTTATCCTGAACAACCATAGGGCTAATCCACTTTGATTCTTCAACAGGTTCTATGATTCCTTCTTCCAGCATTCTGTCTAATTCAATATTCACTTTCTCCTTATATTTAGGATTCAATCTGTAGGGTCTTTGATTAACTGGCCTTACATCTGGTTTCAATGGGATCTTCATCTCTCCCATGGGCCCTTTAATTCCCTTCATATGAATGAACTTGGTTGGAAACAAGTCTTGATATTCGTGCAGTAACTCTGTGATCTTATCAATAGTGGCATCATCTCAGTAATCTCCAACATTGGAAAGCTTAGGGGCATGTTCTGTTCCAATATTGACTTTCTTGATTGTGATTGGTTGTCCATTAAAAGGTAGTTCGACTCCTGGTACTTCTATGTCTCTCCGTCCTTCCATTTCTGCGATGTTCACATTCCTAGGATCATCGTCTTCATCAGCATTGATATTGTAACATCCTTGCAGTTTTTAAAGAGGTGCAATCCATTCATACTCTTCTTGCTCCACAGGGGGGTTAGGTGCCTCCTCAAAGACTTTATGTCTGACAACCTGTAAAGTTTGATCTACGAGAGGGTACTGAATTTCAAATAAAAATTTAGCTACAAAATTTTGAGTCATACCTTGCCAGTCTATAGTGGTGAGGCACAATTCCGCTTCAAGGTACCAGTTGATAGGTGTGGTGTCTAGAGTATTGATGAATTTATGCACCTTGTTGAAACAAGGTATGAATTTTTATCTCTAACCAAAGACTTCGTATTTTCCTAGTATGGAGCCACCCTAATTTTGAAAAAAAACGGGGGGACAAAATGTAACCTTTCATGATTCAGAATTTGGTATTTCATAAAGCAGTCATTCCGAAGTTCACAACTCCAAAATCCTGGTGCCGAATTTTCGAAAGGGGTTTTATTTAAAAATAAAATAA
>ML783348.1:1029463-1056798 GCA_009831015.1 Picea engelmannii | reverse complement strand
TATATATATATATATAAAGGGGAAACAAATGTTATAAATCCCAATGTGCTTATTCGCAAAGTACCTTTTAAGTGTGATTAATTAAAACCTTAATCACAATTAGTGAATCTTAAATCTTTCGAAGTTTTGGGTTTCCCAGTAACAAAGCGCTCTTGAAATATAGATCTACGAATTCTCATTTCCTGATTTCCAAAAGTCTTAATCACAGCTAATCTTGATTAATTAAGGTTTTAATACAGATGATTAACGTTCGATTTAAGATATTCGCTTTTCACATTCAGGGGTTGCATATGACATATCTCTTGGGTACGTGATCCCTGAAACTCCAAAATACGAAATCATAAACTCTAAAACAAAGTCTTAAACTTGAATTAAGTCATTTTAAAACATGATTAGTAATCACTAAACTTCTTTCGGGCTTCAGGATTCGGCGTTTTAAGAAACATTCATTTCAAAACTCCAAGTTGAAATCGTTGATATATGATAATATCCGTAACAGGACGAATTAAGATTTTTAAGTTTAAATGCGTATCTTTGAGCTCATCTTCTTCATTTAAAACATTAAAGTCTTACTTCCTGTCTCAGTACCTCCATTAAAGGACGAGTTAAAAGAACTACAACTCTGCATTTCAAATTTTATTCTTATCTTTTACAATCACGAGTGAGTTGTATTCATCCAGGCTTATAGATTTTCTCATCTGCAAACAGGTTTTCAATCTAGTGCGAACGCTAAGGCACCTAAGAGGGTACTTAAGAAAGTTGAGGGAACTGTTGAAATCACAGGTATAGAAGGAGATGTCGTAGATGATACCACACCCCATGCTATTGATTCCATCAAATCTTGGAGGCAAATCTTCGAGAATCTAGATTACAAAATTAAGAATTTCTCGCATGATTCTGAGAACAAACTCTGGGACATAGAGGAGTCTGAAATTCACAAGATAACAGCATGCCCACGGCTCATGCCATATAGTGATATGATATATTGGGCCTTAGAAAGAGTAGACGCGAAGACAAGGAGCATTCTGGACAGCCGTGGGGTCGTCATCGGTTCCTTCAGGCCGGAACATATACAAGTAATGTACATGCTACCCCCTAATCCTAAGTATATTTATAATGCTGAATTCATAACCGAATTCTAAAGAAAGGAATGCAGAGAGTTAGATCAGACATACCCTGATATAATTAGAGGCTGGTGGGGAGTGCCAACAAAGTTCAGGGCCGATACTCAGGGGAAATATGCCACAACCTCACTAAATGAATACATGGTCTATGTAGCCATGATGCTTTGCAGACTCTTCGGAAAGAAAAGCCCCACTCATTTCCCTGCAGAATGGGTGCCTCTTCTTCATGAAGTAGCTGAAGATTTTAGATTCAACTGGGACAAAATCCTATCAGACAATTTATCTAAGGAGGTAACAGAGTATCAAACCGAAAAATCCAAGGGCCAACCAATGGCCTTCTATATGTCTGCCTACATCATGGATGCCATATGCTTCATGACCCCTTTCCCTCTGATGAATTGGAGTTGGAACCCAACCTCCAATAAACCCATTCATGAATACCATTCTAAGTTGTGGGAGGAAAATGCTAAGGATTCCTTCTATGAAATTTGCCACTTCATGGTGATTCTGGTGCACCAGATGTTGTATGGCTGTGAGCCTCCCCGTATTTCTGAGTCAGTCATGGAAACTATCAAGGTCGTTGCTGATTGGTTTATAGAAGAAATTTTTTCCTACGTTAGGGTTTTCGAATGTTCAATCCCTCCCCACGCACTACCAAAATCCCTCCCTGATAGACTGATATGTAGGGAGGTGGCTCGTCAGATAGTAATAGGTGGCATTGGGAATGAGCTAAAAATGGACCAAAAGAGATTCTGTCCTATTTTCCCTGTGCAGGTCGGGAAATATTCACTACTCAATCTAGGGAATTCCAAGGTTGAGGCAACTGCATTAGGAGAGATAAAGTTGATAAATCTCGATCACAGGAAATATGATCCCCATAAAATTGTGGGTAATCACCAAGTCAACTGCAATCTGAAAGCATACAAACATGAACAATCCCCTTGTGACGACATGTTCAGAGAAGTTATAAGTTATGATGAAGTGTTGTCCAGGTTTCAATCTTTGTCAACTGACTTGCAAAACAATTTCCTGAACTTCCAGAAACATCAGAGAAGTGGTTTTCCTAGGGTATTACTAGGAGAAGCATCAACTCAGCCTCCAGAACAAGGAAGCATACCCCTAGGTTTTGGATCAGGAGGGCAGGATAAAGAAAATACAAAGAGAATTCCAGAAGAGACCGAGGAGTCTCCACGGAAAACAGAAGGACAAAAGGCAGAGAAATTAGGAATGGAAAAAGGGTCTCAGACACCCCCAGTGTCTGATAAACCAGATTTCCCTTCATCCTCTACAATTCATGGTGATACCCCAAAAACAACAGAGGAGGTAAGATCTACAGAACTAGGTGCTCCCATCGCCTCTTTGACTCCATTACAATCCACTTTTGGTTTCCCCCAACTGGGAGCCCTATATGTTAGTGACCTTGAGCCCATCTCCAGAGAAGAGATTTCTCCATCTGATTATTTTTTCAGTAAGAAGAGAAAGGCAGTGTTGAAGCAGGAAATGCATCAAAGGGAAAATGCCATGGTAAAGAAGCACAAAATCATAATAGATGGGAATAATTTGAAGGAAGAAGATTTCACTACCGAAGTAGCTGGTTCTATGGGAGCATTAGCCACAACTAACCACTTCACTTTTGAAAATATGAAAGCACGTTTGAGACAGAGAAACCTCATGATCTCTAAACTAAAAGGCCACTTAAAGGAGAATGAAAAAAGGATTGAAGAAGGTATAAATAAAGGTCTGGACCAAGCCAAAGCCGGGGATAAGCAAGATATTCAATCCCTAAAAACAAGCCTCGGCGAGATGGAAGAGAGAGTGCAAACAAGTCAAACGCAAGAAGAAATCATAAATCAATTGCAAACAAAATTAAAGTCCATTGAACATCTAGTCATAGATCTGAAAGTTTTCCAGGTCCAGCCATTGGAAGTGCATGCAAAGCTAGAAGTTGAACAACAGAAGTTGATTTCCAAGATAGAGATCCTCCAGAATTACTTTTATGAAGCAAGCAATTCCTTTGATAACATCATCCTGAAGGAAAAAGAAGCTAAAGCAGCAAG
The DNA here is from genome assembly GCA_009831015.1 of Picea engelmannii. Taxonomy (NCBI): domain Eukaryota; kingdom Viridiplantae; phylum Streptophyta; class Pinopsida; order Pinales; family Pinaceae; genus Picea; species Picea engelmannii. The sequence goes on along the minus strand of ML783348.1, from coordinate 1,053,617 downwards.
GGTTGCTCTTCAAAGGGCAATCATATGTTCAATGAACAAAGAGACATCCAAAACTACAAAATTATTAGCCATGGAGAAAATCAGAGGTGACATTATGCTCAAAGTATGGGAAGGCAACATAATGGAAAACAAAAGAATAGTTAAAGAAATCAAAGATGACTGCAAAGAGGTTTTTGATCTCTTAGACAAAGGGTCATTAAACATCGGAAAGGACAATTGCGCAGGGCTTCTAGGGCAGATAAATATTGTGAGACACCAATTAAAGTTTAAAGAAGATCTAAGTGAGATCCAGATGGAGATTTCACAGCTAAAAGAAATGGATGTCACCTTAATCAATAGGCTGTTGATTCAGCCCAACTTAAAATTGTAGTCAATAAAGTTTGCAGATAAAAGAGTTGAAGACTATTTCCCAAAGATACAGAGAAAGGTATATCTATTCGAAGCAAAAGAGTCTCCAGAGCCTCCCAAAATGTCTGCACCTTTCCTCAACAAATGCATCGAATGTGTCAGACCTAAAGAAGGAGAGTCTTCAACATAGCAATAAAGTACCAGTTTGAAAAGTGTATCTATAAAAATAAAAGAAAGATAAAGAAAATCATGTAAAACAATTTTCAGCTTATTTATGATAAATAGTTAGTTCCTAGAAATTAGAGATTCCCCAACCGCCAAGGATTGGAAATTTTGTATAAATGTAAATTTTTAGGACTAAGAAAAGGCTTTTTGGTGGCCATTGTACGGGATAAAATTTTTGTAGTGATTAATAAGAATGCAAAGAAGAGATTCCAGATCTTGTCAATCCTGAGCTATGTGTTCCCTTTGTTTTTTCTCATAGAATTTTTTTCTTAGGTGTATCTTTGATGAAATTTTAACAATATTGTAGCATAATATTAAATACTAGTTCAAAGTCGTTGGGTTATCTAATTATTTACAGTTTTTCCTCTGTACCTACTATCAGCAGTTTCAAGACCTCTAGATTATTTAGGATGCAATGGTTTTTATTTCATTAGAGTCCTCTTGTTTTTCATCTTTCCTCGTTGCAAACTTGAGCTTCTTCCATGATCGATGCCTCATTTTTGTTAAACGATTTTGTGTTTTTCACTCGTTCATGTCTTTAAAATCTAACTCGGGAACAGGAAAAGACCTCTGATATGTTGAATATTAATCTATGTTTGAAATATTTCTCTTATAATCAAAATAAAAAAGAAACACACTTTATTGAACAAAGTTTTAGACCTTCTTCCAACCATTATCCCTCATGACTGTGCCTGCCTTAAGACAACCTAATGTAGAACCTAGCCTTTCTGATTAGACTAGCATTTGCCTAAATTTATTTAACACTATCTTTCAAATAGCTAACACCCGGGTCAAATTAGAACGTTTATGGGCAGCCATTGAATGGGACATAAGAATCCAAGAAAACTGGGAAGCTCAACGGAGACAGTTAAGGAACCAACCATAGTGTTTATCCTTCAAAACTGACTTTGTCTACCTTAACTTTCTTTACTTGTATCAGATGCTTTGACAGTATACTTTAGAGCCTTAAAGTATAAACTCAGGAACAACATATTTTTGGCGCTGATGTCGGGGAACGAAGAAACAAATCTTTTCCCTGGGAAGAACAACATTGACATTTTCTTTCTTTGATAGTGAACAAAGATTGAAAACTTTTTAAGGCTACCTTCATATTTCACTTGGCGACTCCACGATAAATAAGCTGGCTTTGAGCTGAAAGAATACTAGGAAGAACCCGGACGACAAATAGACCTCGCCAATTTTTGATCTGGAAAATATTTTAAAATCATGAAGATCCCTTAGACAAATCATTTCACCGACACATACCACCTGTCAACCTAATTCTACACAATCGAACATTAGGGTAATACTTGAGAGATCTGTCTCACTCCCCCTTTCAATTGATACATTCTCTTTTTCTGAAGTGCACACTCCTACCACCAATTACTCTGACGAATGCCCTGTATATCTTGATTTAACCCCCGTTGATTCTCTGATATAATCGTCTTATGAGTTTGGAGAAACAAGTTCTTTTCTTCTTGGGCCTTCTTTCTCCAGTTTCCTGTGCCTTGATAATCAGTTCCCCACAACCTTTCTGTCACATTCAAGCATAACCCAAAATCTACCAAACTTCTGTGAGTTTTCTCCTCATACACTCTGAGTTTCAGCCTCAAATCCATCAATGGTTGCACACAGGGGTGTAGGAGTTGGAGGCGGTGCCGCAGGAGGAGAAGCAGGCGGCCAAGTACCACTCCTGGAATCTTTGCTAAGGTGGCTGCCAGATATGACCCTCTTGTCCTCCCGGTTCCCCTACACGACCTTCCCGAAAATTACATGAAAAGTCTTCCCAAATTCACAGGGGAAGGAGATTTAACTGCACAAGAACACATCAATTTCTTTGACCAATTTTTTGACATCCTCGGAATCGATCATGAAGATGTCTACTCTAGACTCCTCATTCAAACTTTTGAAGGACAGGTGAGGAACTTGTTCCGAGCCCTGGCAGCGGGATCTATAAGGTCTTACGAAGAACTTGAAAATTCTTTTATCAGACAATGGGGAGAAAGGAGAGACCACCTCTATTACCTAACTGAATTTGGGGCTCTTAGAAAGAAAAGCTCAGAATCAGTTCTTGAGTTCACTCAAAGGTTTAACAAGTTGTATAATAAAATCCTGGTCGAGGTCAAACCTTCTCAACCCGCAGCGAAAGTAACTTTCTCTGGAGCCTTTGACCCCGATTTCGCTCTATTATTAAGAGAAAGGAGATCAGTAGATCTCACCAATATGCAAGATGATGCCCTAGAAATTGAATCGAACATGATGGCATCAGGAAAACTAAAAGCCAAAGTAGAAACCGGGAACAAAGAAAATAGAAAATTCAAAGAACAAGGTGGATCCTCTGGATTGGGGAAATCCTCGGGAGATAAAATAGATGAGATGGATAGGATAATTAGGGAGTTGTCAAATAAGATCTCAAAAATGGAACTCGATAAATAAAAAAAGATCATTTTCTTAGGAAATATTTCAAAAGGAATCATGATCGTCAAGCCCCACAAAAACTAATTAAGAATGAGGATCAAAAAATCCCAACCCCCTTCAAGGGTGAAAAATTCATTGGAGGGGAAGACCTAGAAGATTTTGAAGAGTTATAAGAGGATATAAATAATCTTGATGACGTTAGTCTACAAACCTATTTATTGAGACAAGATTATGAAAAATCCTTAAATAAAGAAAATAGATCGGAAGACGATGTAAGAAACAATACTTTTGAAGATTTGACCTATCAGGGTATTGGAGATGATATAATAGCTGAAATGCAACATAAATACAATTTAAGACCTAGAAACAAGAGTCTTCCAACCTCCCCAATGAAAAGGATCCTTCTGAGGGGAGAAACTGATGAATCGACCCCAAAAACTGCTAAGAAGCAGACTGCGAAAACCAACACCACTGACATGCAACCTATCAAGCCAAAGTCAGTAGGAACAACTGCTGTGAAAATGCAGTTCCCTGTGAGTGAAACCAAATCCACACCACAAAACAAAGCTAAAAAGAAGGGAATGGAGGCCCAAAACATAGAGAGCGACAAATCCATGGGAAATTTTAGTCTGGAAAATGAAATAAACAAAATCAAGATTCCTATACCTCTTGTCGAACTGGAAAAAAAACCCATATATAGAAAACAAATTGCCAAGATGATTAGTTTTTCAGAAAATGAAATCCAAGCTGATGTCATTAACTTAGAAGATGACAAGCCGAACATAGTTTTCGGTCCACATTTAGAAGCCACCAAAGACACTGTCGCCCCCTTCTATATCACGTTAACCTTGTTCGACCACCTACTCCATAACTGCATGCTAGATTCTGGAGCATCCCACAATGTAATGCCTAAATCCATTATGGATAAATTGGGTCTCGAAATCACTAGGCCTTATGAAGATTTATATTCATTCGGTTCAAGAAAAGTTAAATGTATAGGCATGATTAAAGACTTGGTAGTAAATTTGACAAAAATACCTGCAAAAAGCATTCTAATGGACGTAGTGGTTGCCGATATCCCTCTGAAATATGGTATGTTGTTATCCAGGTCCTGGGCTGCCAAGCTTGGAGGATCTCTCGAGCTTGACATGACGTATGCTATGATTCCAGTTTTTGGAGGACAGTTCACGTGCCTATACGGAGAAACCAGGTTGGCATTCATAGTGAGTGATCCACACAACCCGAATAACTATCCTATATATATTTCTGATCAAGATTTAGGTAATTGTATTTTATCCATTTATGATGATATTGACGTATGTATAGATGAAAGTTGTACAGAAGAGAAAAAAAAAATTAAAAAATTAAAAAGGATGTATATAGCACTAGTGTGTGGAAAATGTTTTTTGACGACGCTTCATCCTACTTTGGAGCTGGAGCTGGGGCACTCCTTGTGGCTCCTGATAATCAATTCATAATCCCCTTTTCCTATAGGCTACAATGGAATGTGGACCACACTAATAATGTATGCGAGTATGAAGCCTTAGTGTTAGGGTTAGAAGCCGCTAGGAGAATGAAAATAAAAAACCTCGAAGTCTTTGGTGACGCCGAGCTAATCGTAAAATAGGTAAACCGATAGTACCAGGCCAAACATCCTAGGTTGAGGTCTTACAGGAATTGCGTCTGGGATCTAATCGAAAATTTCTTCTCCTCTGTCAAGGTTCACTACATTCCAAGAACCGAAAACCAACAGGCTGATGCATTAGCCAAAGCAACCTCAACATTCACCCCCCCCACTTCTTTTAAACTGACGTACCATATACAAATGAGACACAAGCCTTCCATACCGAATAACATACAACATTGACAAGTTTTTGAGGATGATGAACAACTTCACAAATTTTTAGAATCAATAGATGAGTTTGTTGAAATGCATGCCGACCAAGAAAACCAAAATGATCCTATTTGGATCATGCAGGAAGGGGAGGACCCCCAGGAATTCCACGATAAAATCGCTAACCACATAATTATTTTTCTAAACAACAACCAGATCCCCAAGGGTCTGATTTCCTTGGAAATGTTATTTAATCAAGATGACATCCCTTTAAGATCCACTTTACAACCTCAGCTGGAGGAGGTTGAGGACTGCGATATAGGTACAAAAGAAAATCCTCGGTTGGTGAAGCTATCCAAGTATTTGTCCCCAGAAATCAAAAGTAGGTATGCAGAATTGATCAGACAATACAAGGACGTTTTCGCTTGGTCCTATGACGAATTGCGAACTTATGACACTACTGTAATAGAACACAAAATTCCTTTGAAACTTGGTGTCAATCCTTTTAAGCAGAAACTTAGACAGATAAACCCTATGCTACTACTAGTGATAGAAAAAGAGGTTAAAAAACTCATGAACGCCAAAATCATCGTCCCACTAAGATATTCTGAGTGGGTAGCTAATTTAGTTACAGTAAGAAAAAAAATGGCAAAATTAGACTGTGTGTTGATTTTAGGAGCCTGAACCGATCGTCACTCAAGGATAATTATCCATTGCCTAAGATGGACCATGTTTTAGAGAAAGTAGTTGGAGCTAACAAAATGTCAATGATTTATGGTTCTTCAGGTTACAATTAGATTGCAGTACACCAAGATGATAAGGAAAAAACTGCTTTCACTACCCCTTGGGGCACCTTCATGTACGATAAAATGCCTTTCAGTTTGATGAATGCAGGGGAAACCTTCGAGCGAGCCACAGACATCGCCTCCGTGGGAGAGAGAGACAAGTTTGTTATTATCTATCTTGATGATCTGACTGTTTTTTCCAAATTCGATGCAGAACATCTAGTGCACCTAAAGCAAACTTTCAAGAAATGTCGTAAATTTGGTTTGTCCCTTAATCCCAAAAACTCTCATTTTGCTATGCAAGAAGGTAAGATTTTAGGTCATATAGTGTCTAAATATGGAATCAAAATTGATCCCAAAATAATTGAAGCAATAGATACTATAAACATCCCTAGAAATGTAAAAGAAATTCAGTCTTTCTTAGGAAAAATAAATTTCTTGAGAAGATTCATCCCTAACTTCGTCGAAATTATGAAGCTAATCACAAATATGTTAAAAAAGAACAGTGAGACAAAGTGGACAAGTGAAGACAAAAAATCTTTTCAACGAATCAAGAAAGTTATTAGCAAAGCGCCAGTCTTGGCAAGTCCTGATTACACAAAAGAGTTTCAGATTTTTTCCTTCGCTTCCGAACACACTATCGTAGCTGTATTGTTACAGAAAAATGAAGAAGGCTTTGAACAACCTATTGCTTTTTTTAGTAAAATTCTGAGAGATGCTGAGTTGAAATATAATATACTAGAAAAATAAGCTTACGCAATGGTGAAGGCTCTCAAGGCTTTTAGAACGTACGTATTACACTCAAAGATTATAGCCTATGTTCCTATAACCTCTGTTAAAGACATATTGGTTCAGCCGGATAGTGATGGGAGAAGAGGCATATGGCTAGCTAAGATTCAAGAGTTCGATCTGGAAGTCAAACCAACAAAACTCATTAAAGGCCAAGGTCTAGCTAAATTTCTATTCGAATCAAACTTGCAGGCACTCAGAATAAATCAGCTGCAAGAAGACGAGGGTTTTCTAGAGATAAATGAAGTCGATTTCGCTACACCTATAGTTGAGATTCAAGATAGGTTTTCTACTTCAGTCTGGTACTGTGATATTGTTTCTTACCTCTTGACTCTTCAATGTCCCAGTGAAATAAACCCATCTAAAGCTAGGACATTGAAGCTACATGCTATAAAATATTGTATTATAGATGGAAAATTATATTGGAAAGATCCCCTGGGTTTCTTGCTGAGCTGTTTAATCGAGACCGAAACTGAAAAGGTTATAAATGAGTTCCATGAGGGAGTGTGTGGAGGACACCACGCTTGGCGAGCTACATCTTATAAAATCTTAAGAGCTGGATATTACTGGCCCAAACTATTCACAGATGTAAACACCAAAGTATGAACTTGTACTCCCTGTCAGATGTTTACAGGTAAACAAAAAGTCTCAACTTTATCTCTAGTTCCAGTTAAAACCGAAGCTCCTTTTCAGCAATGGGGCCTTGATTTCATCGAAGATATTCATCCACATTCTAGTGCTCAACACAAGTGGATTCTAACTGCAATGGACTATTTTACTAAGTGGGTGGAATTTATTCCCACGAGAAATGCGACTGACTCGGTAGTAATCCATTTTGTAGAAGAAAATATTTTATCCAGATTCGACTGTCCTCGAAAGATAGTCACCGATAATGTGAAAGCGTTTAAATCAATGACTATGATAAGATTTTGCCAAATATTTAACATCATATTAGGACACTCCACTACTTATTATCCATAAGGTAATGGTTTAGCTGAGTCATCTAACAAAAGTCTAATAACTGTGATAAAAAAAGTCTTGTCTAAGAACAAGAAAGTGTGGCATATCCATTTGAAATACGCTCTATGGGATAACAGGATAAGTACCAAAAGGTCAATTGGGATTTCCCCTTTTCAGATGGTATATGTCACTGATGTCATTTTACCAATCAATCTTGCTCTGTCGGTAATGAAACTTTGTTAAGATTCAAACGAAGAACCTAACAACATTACCAAGAGGGCAAACCAGCTGGTTGAAGTTCAACAAAATAGAGCCGAAGTAAACGAAAAGCTGTAGAGATATCAAGATAAAATGAAGGCTTTATTCGATAAAAAAGCTAAGGATAGATATTTCCTCCTTGGAGATCTGGTACTAAAATGGGAAGCCAGGAGAGAAGACACTAGCAAACAAAACAAGTTTGATTCGATCTGTTCTAGCCCTTATAGAATTTCGGCCTCAGAGGGAAAAAATGTTTTTTCATTAGAACATATCGATGGAAATATTCTTAGCACCCCTGTAAATGGGCGATACCTTAAACACTACATGAAGTAATATGTTTCCGAACCCTCATTGTACATATCAGTTTGTTTTCTTGTTTTCTTTATAGTTACATTTCCTTCGGTAAGTTTTATTTTGCTGTAAAATACTAAAAAAAAAACAAAAAAAAATTAAGAAAATGTAGTTACAAAACAGTCCAAAATCTAGCAGTTCACAGGAACTTTCTGATTTGTATGAGTCTCTAATAGTTATTATGCCATTTTAATTGCAGGAAAATTATTGAAGATCTAGAAGATCAACTACACTAGAAGGGTAACCTGCATGAATAATCATGATAAATACTTCCCAAAAAGGTAATAAGTAAATGATCTTCTGGCTGAAAATACAAAGAACAATCAAGGTATGAACTCTGAACCGAGAATGCAGGTTGAAATGTCTTAAGGGATACCAATGAATAATACAATAATTTTGGTATAAAAATAAAAATAAATAAATAAATAAAAAATATAATGGCTTGTACTACTAAGTTACTGAAGCCTTTTTACCTTTCCTCCTTGATCATGACTAAACCTACTCTTCATCTAACCCTGGTTACTTTCCCATAAGTCTCTAGAGGAAAGAAAGGTCTCGTCTCAACTTCGAAAGCATTCAGACTAACTTTCAAAATGAAGATAGGAAAATTTCTATGTTTCTCCTAAACTTTGGCCAAACCGGAAGTATGTTCGGGCTAATCCCAACCTCTTTATTCATTCCAGCATGAATAAAATGATCGTTTTCACTCGAGGGAAGTCCCTAAGAAATATTAATGAGTTTCCCCCCAATTTCTCTCTGAAGACAAAAGTGTCTGAAATCCCGAAAGAAGATTAACCTAGATCTATTTAAATAAGTTGACAGACCTCTGCTGTAAAAAATAAATAAATTAGCAGACATTTTCTAAGTATATTACATGTTGATTGATTGCCCACTTCATAATAAAATATATACAGACATATGGTGAAAGGAAATTCATTATTGATTGCCCCCATATAGTCTAAAGAGATGATGAAAGGAAACTCATTATATGATTGCCCTCATCTCAGCATTTAAATGCTAGAAAACAATGAAGTGGTGTATGGAAATTCAATGCAGAAAATCTGATAACTTCACCGGGGTACTGAACATGCTAGCTGGGAGTGAAGCAATATCTACATATCTGACAAGGCTGTTATACACGAAATGCAAGATGCTCTGGTATTTTTTCTTCTTTCATGTTGGATGTACACTATAAGCTTATGGAATCCCCTAATTTAAATAAAGATGGAATCACTTTACCTCGATGCAAATTCCGTCACATAAAACCGGATGGAATGATTAATTTGGTTTTGATTATCTTGCACAAATCTGAGGTCAATTTTAGAAAGGGAATCTATGAGAGCCTGATTTGAGATTGTCAAATGTTTTAGTTTTGAAAAGTTTTCCGAGGTGAAGTTTTATATCCTTTTCTTCTTGGTTGATTCTTTCTCTAGACATGTTTTACATACTGGAATGACTGACCCCATTTACCCAATAAAGGCACTAAGTCTACACGTTCTCCTCGTCCCACAAGGAGATGAGGTCTCCAATTGGAGCCTATGTTGAAACAAGGTATGATTTTTTATCTCTAACCAAAGACTTCGTATTTTCCTAGTATGGAGCCGCCCTAATTTTGAAAAAAAAAGGGGCGACAAAATGTAACCTTTCGCGATTCGAAATTCAACATTTCATAAAGCAGTCATTCCAAAGTTCACAACTCCAAAATCCTGGTGCCGAATTTCCGAAAGGTGTTTTATATATATATATATATATATATATATTTAAAAAAAGGGGAAACAAATGTTATAAATTCCAATGTTCTTACTCGCAAAGTACCTTTTAAGTGTGATTGATTAAACCCTTAATCACGATCAGTGAATCTTAAATCTTTCGAAGTTTCGGGTTTCCTAGTAACAAAGCGCTCTTGAAATATAGATCTACGAATCCCCGATTCCTGATTTTTGAAAGTCTTAATCATGGATAATCTTGATTAATTAAGGTTTTGATACAGATTCTTAACATCCGATTTAAGCTATTCACTTTTCGCATTCGGGGGTTGCATATGACATATCTCTTGGGTATGTGATCCCGGAAACTCCAAAATACGAAATCATAAACTCTAAAACAAAGTCTTAAACTTGAATTAAGTCATTTTAAAACATGATTAGTAATCACTAAACTTCTTTTGGGCTTCAGGATTCGGCGTTTTAAGAAACATTCATTTCAAAACTCCAAGTTGAAATCGTTGATATATGATAATATCCGTAACAGGACGAATTAAGATTTTTAAGTTTAAATGCGTATCTTTGAGCTCATCTTCTTCATTTAAAACATTAAAGTCTTACTGCCTATCTCAGTACGTCCATTAAAGGATGAGTTAAAAGAACTACAGCTCTGCATTTCGAATTTTATTCTTATCTTTTACAATCACGAGTGAGTTGTATTCATCTAGGCTTATAGATTTTCTCATCTGCAAACAGGTTTTCAATCTAGTGCAAACGTTATGGAACCTAAGAGGGTACTTAAGAAAGTTGAGGGAACTGCTGAAATCACATGTATAGAAGGAGATGTCGTAGTTGATACCACACCCCATGCTATTGATTCTATCAAATCTTGGAGGAAAATCTTCGAGAATCTAGATTATGAAATTAAGAACTTCCCACATGATTATAAGAACAAACTCCGGGACATAGCGGAGTCTGAACTTCACAAGATAGAAACACGCCCACGGCTCATGCCATATAATGATATGATATATTGGGCCTTAGAGAGAGCATACGCGAAGACAAGGAGCATTATGGACCGCCGTGGGGTCGTCATCGGTTCCTTCAGGCCAAAACATATACAAGTAATGTACATGCTACCCCCTAATCCTAGGTATATTTATAATGTTGAATTCATAACCGAATTCCAAAGAAAGGAGTGCACAGAGTCAGATCAGACATACCCTGATATAATTAGAGGCTGGTGGGGAATGCCAGCAAAGTTCAGGGCTGATACTCATGGGAAATATGCCATAGCCACACTAAATGAATACATGGTCTATGTAGCCATGATGCTTTACAGACTCTTCGGAAAGAAAAGCCCCACTCATTTCCCTGCAGAATGGTTGCCTCTTCTTCATGAAGCAGCTGGAGGTTTTAGTTTCAACTAGGAAAAAATCGCATCAAACAATTTATCTAAGGATGTAACAAAGTGTCAAACTGCAAAATACAAGGGCCAACCAGTGCCCTTCTATATGTCCTCCTACATCATGGATGACATATGCTTCATGACCCCTTTCCCTCTAATGAATTGGAGTTGGAACCCAACCTCCAATAAACCCATTCATGAATACCATTCTAAGTTGTGGGAGGAAAATGCTAAGGATTCCTTCTACGAAATTTGCCACTTCATGGTGATTCCGGTGCACAAGATGTTGTATGGTTGTGAGCCTCCCTGTATTTCTGAGTTAGTCATTGAAAGTCTCAAGGTCGTCGCTGATTGGTTTATAGAAGAAACGTTTTCCTACATCAGGGTTTTCGGATGTTCAATCTCTCCCCACGCACTACCAAAATCCCTCCCTGATAGACTGGTATGTAGGGAGGTGGCTCATTAGATAGTAATAGGTGGCATCAGGAATGAGCTAAAAATGGCCCAAAAGAGATGCTGGCCTATTTTCCCTGTGCAGGTCGGGAAATATTCACTACTCAATCTAGGGCATTCCAAGGTTGAGGCATTCGTATTAGGAGAGATAAATTTGATAAATCTCGATCACAGGGAATATGATCCCCATAAAATTGTGGGTAATCACCAAGTCAACTACAATCTGAAAGCATACGAACATGAACAGTCCCCTTGTGATGACATGTTCAAAGGAGTTATAAGTTATGATGAAGTGTTGGCCAGGTTTCAATCTTTGTCACTTGACTTGCAAAACAATTTCCTGAGCTTCCAGAAACATCGGAGAAGTGGTTTTCTCGGGGTATTACTAGGAGAAGCATCAACTCAGCCTCCAAAACAAGGAAGCATACCCCCAGGTTTTGGATCAGGAGGGTAGGATAAAGAAAATACAAAGAGAATTCCAGAAGAGACCGAAGAGTCTCCACGGAAAACAGAAGGACAAAAGGAAGAGAACTCAGGAATGGAAAAAGGGTCTCAGACACCCCCAGTGTCTGATAAAACAGATTTCCCTTCATCATCTACAATTCATGGTGATACCCCCAAAACAACATAGGAGGTAATATCTATAGAACTAGGTGCTCCTATCGCCTCTTTGACTTCATTACAATCCAATTTCGGTTTCCCCCAGCTGGGAGCCTATATGTTAGTGACCTTGAGCCCATATCCAGAGAAGAGATTCCTCCATCTGATTATTTTTTCAGTAAGAAGAGAAAGGTAGTGTTGAAGTTGGAAATGCATCAAAGGGAAAATTCCATGGTAAAGAAGCACAAAATCATAATAGACGGGAATAATTTGGAGGAAGAAGATTTCGCTACCGAAGTAGCTGGTTCTATGGGAGCGTTAGCCACAACTAACTAGTTGACTGTTGAAAATATGAAAGCACGTCTGAGACAGAGAAACCTCATTATTGCTAAACTACAAGGCCAATTAAAGGAGAATGAAAAAAGGATTGAAGAAGGTATAAATAAAGGTCTGCACCAAGCCAGAGCCAGGGATAAGTAAGAGATTCAATCCCTGAAAACAAGCCTCAGTGAGATGGAAGAGAGAGTGCAGACAAGTCAAACGCAAGAAGAAATCATAAATCAATTACAAACAAAATTAAAGTCCATTGAAGATCTAGTCATAGATCTTAAAGTTTTCCAAGCCCAGTCATTGGAAGTGCATGCAGAGCTAGAAGTTGAACAGTAGAAGTTGATTTCCAAGATAGAGATCCTCCAGAATTACTTCCATGAAGCAAGCAATTCCTTTGATAACATCATCCTGAAGAAAAAAGAAGCTAAAGCAGCAAGGGTTTCTCTTCAAAGGGAAATCATATGTTCAATGAACGAAGAGACATCCAAAACTGCAAAATTTTTAGCCACAGAGCAAATCAGAGGTGACATTATGCTCAAAGTATGGGAAGCCAACATAATGGAAAAAAAAAGAATAGTTAAAGAAATCAAAGTCGACTGCGAAGAGATTTTCGATCTCTTAGACAAAGGGTCATTAAACATCGGAAAGGACAATTGCACAGGGCTTCTAGGGAAGATAAATATTGTGAGACACTAATTAAAGTTTAAAGAAGATCTAAGTGAGATCCAGATGGAGATTTCATAGCTAAAAGAAATGGATGTCACCTTAATCAATGGGTTGTTGATTCAGCCCAACTTAAAATTGTAGTCAATAAAGTTTGTAGATAAAAGAGTTGAAGACTATTTCCCAAAGATATAGAGAAAGGTATATCTATTCAAAGAAAAGGAGTTTCCAGAGACTCCCAAAACGTTTGCACCTTTTCTCAACAAATGCATCGAATGTGTCAGAGAAAAAGAAGGAGAGTCTTCAACATAACAATAAAGTACCAGTTTGAAAAGTGTATCTATAAAAATAAAAGAAAGATAAATAAAATCATGTAAAACAATTTTCAGCTTATTTACGACAAATAGTTAGTTCCTAGAAATTAGAGATTCCCCAACCGCCAAGGATTGAAAATTTTGTATAAATGTAAATTTTTAGGACTAAGAAAAGGCTTTCTGGTGGCCATTGTATGGGAGAAACTTTTTGCAGTGATTAATAAGAATGCAAAGCGGAGATTCCAGATCTTGTCAATCCTGAGCTATGTGTTCCCTTTGTTTTTGCTCATAGCATTTTTTTCTTAAGTGTATCTTGGATGAAATTTTAACAATATTGTAGCATAATATTTAATACTGGTTCAAATTCGTTGGGTTATATAATTATTTACATCTTTTCCTCTGTACTTGCTATCAGTAGTTTCAAGACCTGTAGATTATTTAGGATGCAATGGTTTGTATTTCATTAGAGTCCTCTTGTCTTTCATCTTTCCTCATTGCAAAGTGAGATTCTTCCATGATCGATGCCTCATTTTTGTTAAACGATTTTGTGTTTTTTCACTCGTCACTATCATGTCTTTAAAATCTAACTCAGGAACAGGAAACAACCTCTGATTTGTTGAATATTAATCCGTGTTTGAAATATTTCTCTTATAATCAAAATCAGAAAGCAACACACTTTATTGAACAAATTTTTAGACCTTCTTCCAACCATTATCCCTCATGATTGTGCCCGCCTTAAGATAGCCTAATGTAGAACCCGACCTTTCTGATCAGACTAACATTTGCCTAAATTTATTTAACACTATCTTGCAAACAGCTAAGACCCAGGTCGAATTAGAACGTTCATGGGCAGCCATTGAACGAGACATAAGCATCCAAGAAAACTGGGAAGCTCAATGGATACAGTTAAGGAACCAACCATAGTGGTTATCCTTCAAAACCAACTTTGTATACCTTAACTTTCTTTACTCGTATCAGATGCTTTGACGGTATACTTTAGAGACTTAAAGTATAAACTCAGGAACAACACACCCACTATTCTTGAGGAATGCATCTCTAGGCCTCCTCACAACCTCGCACATGGCCTTTCAGACAACTTTGACCTGTGTACCTAACTTCACATCCTTCATCTTGTTTTGAAAATCGTGTTGTCGTCAAAGTGCGACATTGTATCCAGTTCGCGATGTTCCTTTTATGTGTTCCCCACCATATTGTTGGAGTATCTTTCAAAGCCTCATCCAGTGCCAACAGTCTCTGTTGTACTGGTACATTTTCTTCAAATTGCAATAAGAAAGTTTCTAAGTGATTCAAACCATCAAATGTGGGTAAATAACTTACTATTGTGTCGATCCAACAAAATTCTCTGGTCAGTCTAGCACATCTCTATGTAGATACTTCATACATTTTTTCTGCTAGTTTTCTAGTGCTTCTTCTGAGTCTGATGAACATTCATTGTCACTTTTCCAGCTTAAATTCCCATCTGCTGTAGGGTTAATGTAATCCTGTTGTCTTTCTTTCAGTTTTTATATATTCTCCAACTCATACATGCGATCTTCTTCTCTAATGGGCTCTGTGTATCTGGGACCTTCATCAGGATCCAAAGGTGCGATGACCCTAATGCCATTACCTTCAAATGTCATTCTTCTTTTCTTCAATTCAACAACAGTAGAATTGCTTAAATCCCAATCAATTCATAATAGCGCGGGATAAGGGAAACTATCATCGACTATCTCAATCACCTCGAAGTCCACAAATGTTCTGACCCCATTGATGTCCACAGGGACATGTTCCAGTCTTCTGAAGGGGCTCACATCCTGTTGATTGTACATCCTAATCTTGATGGGGGAATATATCAACTTAGGTTTTCCCATTAGTGCCCAGGTCTGCTTCATCATAACATTGATCTCCGACCCTAATTCGAGGACCACATAATCTATATCATACTCTCCAATTTGAGCATTAAGGTGTAGTTCCTTATTTGTCCTTCTCTTTTTGTATAGTTGATGTACTGCTTTATTCAGTAGAGGATATACCTTTCCTAGCTGATACTGTCTGATCAAGCTTTGTAGTTCTTGTACAGTGCTCTCATCCTTTATCAAATTAATGCAAGTGAATAAGAATTCCATGAGTCTACTTACCTCTTTTCCTTCTCCAGGCGAAGCAGACTGATCAAAGGCTAGGGGCATTCCACATTCTCCCACTTCTGGTTGTGCCTTTGATGAAGAAGCCTGATCTCTTCTAAACTCTTTTCTTGCCTCTTCAAATGTCTTCTTCTCTCTCTTTGGATCAAACTCTTGTGTCTTTTCTACAGTTTTTTTGACTCCTGATTGTTCTGTAGTCTTCCTTGGAGTCACCCTGTCTTCTCCTATAGAAGCACCTCCTCTACTGATAACAACGATTCTGGGATCTTCTCCACAAGTTTCTACTGTGATCAATTTTACTTGTTGGTTTCCTCCTCGTTTCTACTGAATTTTGGCCAACAGTGCATGACACTCTTCTATGACATGTTCAAATGAATTGCAGTAACTACAAGTAGTACAAGGGTTCTGACATTCCCTTGCCAAATGACCTGGATGTGCATAGTTATAACAAATGATCTATCCTCGACCTCATCCGATACCTCCTCCTCGTCCTCTTCCTCTGAATCCACCATGAGGGTTGAAGTTTCCTCTTCCAGGGGAATTATACTGTGCAGTGTTCCCTTCTTGATGTAATTCACCTTGAATTTTGTAGATATCCCTTGATCTTTCATGCAAGAGGTCGTAAGCTCTACATTCCTTCTCATCATGACCCACAGATTTACAGAATGTGCAGTAGAGGTTCGTAGGTGTCTGGACATATTTTTTCATGTAGTAGAATTCACCAGGGCGATGTCTATTTATACATACCTCGCATCAAGGTAGAGTAACTTTCTTCAAAGGGCTCGGAGCTCCAGAATCCAAATATTCACGAAATAGGGGACAATGCTCCTTATCATGGCCTTCTGATTTTCATCTAATGCACCAGATGTCTTCTCTCTTATCGTTTCCCTTATATTTTTTCATATCCTCTACCTACAGTGACAATCTTGTTAGCTGACTCAAGATTTGACTCATACCTGAGCTGGATTCTCCCATAAGAGATTATTCTAGTTTCATGGCGATCTCTAATGCCTAAACCTGTGAAGAAATCTTCTACTGCATTAGAGGGACTCTGATGTGTGGTAAGAGTGCAGAAATGAACCATTCCTTGTTCTGCTCATCTGGGATCTGAAAACTCAAATGAACTGTCAAGGTCTTAAACCTATGATCAAACTCCCAAATAGGTTCAACTACTTTCTTCTTGATTTCTTTCAACTCTGTGATGCACTGTGATTCCAAATTTGGTTTCTTGAATTCAACAATCAATGCAGTCTTAATTTCGTTCAGTGGTTTCAGCTCAACAACTCCTTGGATGAACTTCATGTACCAACTCAGTGCACGATCTCTTAGAGTAGTACTATATTGAGATCATTTAATAACTTCATCGGTGACATTCTTAATACTCCATACATAGTCACATAGAAACCAATGGTGGTCAGGATCTTCAGATCCATGTCCGTTAAAGGTGGGTAACCTCATCTCATCTACCATAGATCTTCCTAAGGTTCCTGACTAAGTATGCACTGAACCATTTGTTGGCACAGGGGAAGACCCAGGGTTCATCTATAATAGCACACCAACAAGCCCTAACTACTGGCCCTTTCAGCAACACCTAGGAAGCAGATGCAGTCTCACCTGAAGTAGCAATAGGGGGTTGCAGGACACATGTGTCTACAACCAGAGGAAATGAAAGTGGAATCAAGGTAATCAGACATGGATATCAAATTATTCTTTCCAAGAATAAACCTACTTCTCATAGTTATATATTAGATCTAACATAATAATGCATCATCAGAGTAACAGAGTAAAGAACACAACATCAATCAAACATAACAATAGGATATACATGGTTCACCCTCTCCCTAGGGCTACATCCATAGAACTGTGCTTTATAATATATCAGATGAAAGCGTATAGTTCTATCTGCACTCTTAGCTTGCATATCTCTCTCTTTCTCTCTTCTCTCCCCTCCCTGCGCACCCAGCTGCAGGGTTGATCTTCGCACCCAGTTGAAGATCTTACAACACAAACTTTTCTCACCACACAATACTTCTCTCTAAGCAATAAAAATAATCACTCATCATAACATAATTGAACCCATATCAGGTCCTCTTGACCTTTATTTATACATTAAAATATCTCATCAACAGCCTTAGGCCGAAGCCTAGGTGTCAAAACCCTAGATACCAAAATCCTTGGTGTCTAAAACCCTAGGTCAACTTGACCCACATTTTCAGGGCTTTGCCAGCCTATCTTTCCTTCTTTCCTGTGAGGTGTTCCAAAGCATCTACCGGTGGATTTTCATGCTTGTTGAGTTGTCCATGATCTATCTTCCTTGCTGATCTATCTTCCTCAATCTCTTCGTCCAACGACTTGCTTTCTTGGACTTCGCTCCATCTTTTCTTCTTCTTTAACCACTTCAACCTGATCTTAGTCAACCTTCCTTCTGCAAAGTTCGTGTTTCACCTTTTCTTCTGTAATATTCACTTTCTTTCATAACCAAGGGCCAATAATGGATTTCGTGGACATCTCCTCACTTGGAGTTGTTTACCAATATGCTATCAAGATTGAGAAAATTTTCAAGAAAAATAAGAAGAAGGATTTTCGTTCCACAAACCCATCGTAGTAGAAGCACGATAGTGTGTCCTTATCTCCATAAAAAAGGAAATATCAAGGATGGCCAGCCCCAGGAAAACCATTCTAAGACAAAATAAAAGAATGGTAATGAGAATTCAAAGGACATTGGAAGGTGGTGCAAGTTCCACAAAATCCCTTGGCACAACATTGATGAATTGTCACTCCAAAGAGTCACTGGTGCTTGAGATGAAAGCCTTAGATTTGGATGTTGGATCAGACTCTTATTTGAAACTAGATAGGGGAAAATAGATCATTGACACAAAACCCAGTGTCTCCATCACTACCACAAAGGTCCATCCAAAGGAACCAGAGGAGCCTAAAGAAGGGAAGAACCTCTTCCACTCACATATGTGGGTGAAGGGGACCCCATTCCATTTCTTTGTTGACAACGGTATCCATAGGAGCCTAACAATGACACCACACCCTTATCCATACACTATCGTTTGGCTCAGCCAGGGACGAGACATCCACATCAACCAACAATGTTGCCTGCACTATGACATCAAGCTCTTCAAAGATGAGGTATTGTGTGATGTTCCCCACTTGAAGTTTGTTATTTTATTTTAGGACAACCATATATGTGGAAGCGTCATGTTTTTTATGAATCTAGGCCCCGTAGTGTGATTATTACTTTGGGAGGTCAAATCTATATGGTACGAGAGGTATTCCCAATTATTACAGTCTCTTTAGTCTTCATGAATCAATGCATAAAGGTGATCATTCATACTGAGATATTTTTCCTCTTTATGGTCTGGTCGGAAGGTGAATGGAATATCAGTCCAACCACAAAAACCTCTACACGAGGTCTCTCTACATAGTAGAAGAAGGTAGACAAGATAGTAGAAGAACAAAAAGACATATTTACCTTGCCTATTGGGGTTCCCTTGCAATGCTAGGTAAAGAACTCAATTGATTTTACACTTGGTGATTCTCTACCCAATGACCTCATATATAGGTTATCTATTATGGATAATTTATAAATCAAACACCAGATCCAAGAGATAATTATGAATAACCACATTAGACCAATTTCCTCACCTTGCAGGAGCCTAATTCTTTTGGTACAAAAGAAGGATGGGACATGGTGAATTTGTATTGATTACAGAGCCCTAAACAATATTACAGTTAAGAACTGGTACCCAATCCCCCAGATTGATGATCTTCTAGATCATCTCAAGGGCACCAAATTTTTTAGTGATATTGATATGAAGACATGCTACCACTAGGTGTCGATTAATAAAAATGATGCATGGAAGACAATCTTCAAGTCTAAATAAGGTCTCTTCGAGTGTCTAGTCATGACTTGTAACTAATTCCCTAACTACATTCATGTTGATGATCGATATTATATTATAGTCATTCACAAACTCCTTTGTGGTCCTATATCTAGATGACATCCTCATCTTTAGAAAAACCTGGGAGGAACATTTGAAGCATATTAAATAGGTCTTGCGCACCTTGCGATATCACAAGTTATATGCCAATTTGGAGAATTGTTCCTTCAACATGCAGAGAATTAAATATCTGGGATACATCATGGATGAGCAGGGTGTGCCTGTGGATCTAGCTAAGATCAAAGTCATTCGTGATTAGTGGATCCTAAAGACACTGAATGATCTCCATAGTTTCTTGGGCCTTGCTAACTTCTACTATAGGTTTGTGTTTGGGTTCTCTCATATCGCTTGGGCCCTAAGCTAAGTGACCAAGGTTGGAGCCAAATTCAATTTTATTTTGGTTGCGACATAATAGAAAGCATTCGAGTATTTGAAATTCTTCCTATGCTCATCACTAGTCCTTATTCTTCCAGACCTAGGACAACCATTTGATATTGAGACAAATGCTTCAGATTATGCCATTGTTACATTCCTCATTCAGCATGGGCACCCCATGGCCTATCACAGTGAAACTCTGTTTGATGATGTTTTCAAATACCCCACCTACGACAAAGCTATGTACTCCATTGTTTAGGCATGTCAACAGTGAAAGCATTACATTCTGGGAAAGGAAACAATCATCCCCACTGATCACATGCCTTTGCAATTCATGCAGACACATGGAGAGTTACAGAATGACCACCGTCATAAGTGGTCCACGTAGCTACAACAATTCCACTTGAACATCAAGTAAAAGAGGGGAAGTATGAACCATGTTGCAGAATACCTAATTTGACCCTTGGTTGTGACGCTAACCATAGTTATCAACTCATTTGGGAATGATACCTATGAGTGGATACAACTATACAACAATGAATCTAACTTTGCTACTACCTATCAAACATTGAGCACGAGATAACTAGTTCCATACTTTCATCTCCAAGATGGATTGCTATGTCATATGAGCCATATATGTGTTCCTTCATGCGAGTGTGAAAAAATGATTTGGGAATATCATTACATTTGAGAAGCAAGACACTTTGGCGTAGAAAAAATAGTGGTTGTACTGCAAAATCATTTTTATTGGTCGAAGCTTGAACAATATGTCAACAAGTATATCAAATATTTCATTGCCTGTGCCATTTCCAAATTTTCCATTACGAAACAGAGGTTATAAACCCCTTTTCATACTCTTGAGAGGCCTTGTGAGTCCATATCCATTTATTACATGTCTGTTCTATCTTCAACCAAGCATGGTAATGATTGTGTCTTCATGGTCCTTGATCGTTTCTCTAAGATGGCAGTTTTTGACACCCTGGAAGAAGAGAATCACAATCAAGGCCACTCTTAAGCTCTTCTTTGAGCATGTTTTGGTTCATTTTGGGCTCCCATGGATCATTATTTCAAATCGATACAATAGGTTCCTAAGTACTTTTTGGTATTTCCTATGGTCAATGATGAACACCAAGTTTACCAAATTGACTGCCTTCCACCCGCAGAATGATGCAAAAACAGAGGTAGTCAACAAGATGATTGTTAATATTCTAAGGATATATAATTCCAAACATCCATGCACATGGGATGAGATCCTTATTTATGTTCAACATAGCTACAACATAGTCCTCCATATCTCTATTGGCCATATCCCCTTTCAGGTGTGCTTGGGGTTCTAGCCATTATCCCCCATGGATGTAGCTCTACCCATTATAACTACATAGAAAGATTCCTCCCCTGCTCAAACTGAGGTTGATCGAGAAGATAAATTTTTTGACTGAATCCAATACATCCAACAACAAGTTTAGGATATTCTGTATAAAGCCAATGCCAAGTACAAGCAACGCCATGATCAACATCGGGTACCACACAAGTTTTAGGTGGGAGATAAGGTATGGTTGAATTCATAGAAATAGTGCCTCTCAGGACCCCATTGGAATATCTTCCCACTCTGATAAAATACTTACACCATCACCAAGGCTATGGGAGAGAATAATTTTGAATTAAGTATTCCCCCTTTCCTTTCTTGCACCTTGTTTTTAATGTGGAACTGCTTCAACCATATTTTTCGCTTCTCCAGGAAACTTTGGATGTGGATGAGAACTTGGACCCTACATAAATCAATTTTGACTGCATTGAGAAGATGAAAATGTATTGTATCATGGACACCAAGATTAAGGGAACCCTCCAACAAAACATCCAACTCTATTGGGTCGTTAAAGCAGGGAAAATTCTTCACTGGGGAAAGTGGCTCATGAGGAGTCATAGTTAGTAGGATTTTTAGCATATGATGGAGGAACGTAACACAATGGGGACCATTTATTCCTAATTGGGGAGTACTGATCCAATTGGATACTAGTGGCCACCCACTCGTTCCACTAATTTAGAATGGTTCCACATCTTGGCAGTTTTTCGGGTCCCAAACCTTCGGGGACGTTTTGAGTCCCTAAACAACATTTTTGGACATGGAAATGCCCAATATATGTCGGAGGAATTATTGGTATATTCTGACTGTGTAATTCTCAATTAGAACTTTCCAATGGGCTACCGAACACCCCAAACAGAGATTGTATGAAAAAATAACATGCCCGTGAAGTTGATGTATCAACTAGCCACATTGGGGCCCACACACCTTTTGCTGTTTCATCTTCTAGGGTTATGATTTTTTATTTTTATGGTTTTCTCATTGATGTTTTATGTTAAAATTCCTTTTCGACGACTTTGTAATCAACTTTTTGCAAATTACCATAGCCGACACATCTCTCTTTTTAGGGATAGACTACCACCATTCTGGCTAGTTTGTGTGCTTTGCATTTTATAGATTTTTGTATTCCATTCATTAATACAATTTGAGTTAGTTGTATTACTATGTTTCTTGCAGTATCTCTTTTTTTTTCATTTTTATATATCTTCCTTCATTTCGTTCTCAATATAATCTGGATCTTGGCTCCCCATTCTTCAAAATAGGGATTGTTGTCCTTCGCACTACTTTTCACTTTTCTCTTTATTGAAACTAAATGATTAATTTTATAACCCTTTAATTGAACTTTGGAATATATTTTTGATAAGAACATTTGACTTTCTTAAGAATATAACTTAAGAAAATAAATACTTTCACCCATTATTTACTTTAACCATAAATCTCTTATATCTACCTTTTTATATTCTTTTAATACTTCCACCTTTTACCAATATTTTCAAGTCATTCACTTTTTATTTACAACTTCCCATGTGATTCAAATTACCAATATTTTCACATTATTCACTTTTGTGTGACTACTTGTAAAAATTATCCTCCACATAAGAGAGATTTATATTTCCTTTGTTATTCATCCATGCAAAAATTCCTCATGTAAAGAGAGATTTACATTTCTTTTTTTTATTCCTATGTGCAAAAATAAAAAAAATGTATCATAAATGTTGATACTTATTATGTGCACTTTTAAACATACTTGGAAACCTTCCTTTTTAATTATGTTTTATTACCATGTATGTGGCAATTAACTAATTGTGAAGTATGGAGTATTTGTTTGAATTATACTTCTTCACATGCAATTTAAAAAATACTTGGAAACTTTCCTTTTAACTATCTTTTTTTGCCATGTAAGTGACAATTAACTTTACTTATTTCCAACTATTAAATTTTTGTTACTCATAGTTCTTCATGTGCACTTTAAAAATACTAGTATTTTTTAAATCAAATATTTTGGGCCACGAGCTTAGAAATTATTTGCAAAGCTTCTCTCTCTCTCTCTCTCTCAAAATTACATTGTAAAAACAAAATGATCACATATTAGCTGAACAATTGAAAACAAAATGTACTTGACCACAGACCATCAGAAAAATCCCTCTTATAAGAGTTGGAGTGAACCTATTGGTCACTTCACTTGTGTATCCATTATAACAAGGAAAATATATATATATTCCTCAAGGGATGAATAATTTTTATTCATTATTAATTGACATTTTCTTGTGTTCTTGAGATACAATGGGTGTGCTTACAAACACACATAGGGGTGATAATTCATGTCCTTGGCAAAGACCATGACTTATCATTATTACATATTAATGACTACTTCACATAATAATTGTCCTATGACGATCATTACATGATATTTATTTATTAAATTATGATAATATATCTAATGTATCATAGGTATATTATAACCTACCTAGGGTTTGAAGCCTAGGTGCACTAGCTTAATCTCGATTGAAGAAAGTTGACCCCCTTTTCAAAAAAATCCATTTTTCCCATTCAATTAATATAGTTTTTATTTCTTGTTATATGAGGAGTTCAAGTAATTTGGAATAAGATGAGGTCATAAATTCAATTATCATTAGCTATTATATTTTCTCCATAATATTTATTAAAAATATATAAAAAATTAAAACTCAAAATAATTTTTATTCCATCCTTTATATATTTTATTTTATAACCCACATAATTCTGTTAAGAACCAAATATCAATATAGCATATAAAAACCTCAGAAAAAGTACTCAACGCCTTGAAAAAGAGATAATTTCAGATAATAAGCCTCTTCAAGGGGGCAACCTCCTTTTACCCCACTTAAATGTTCAAGTACAAGATGA
>ML783348.1:995332-1021344 GCA_009831015.1 Picea engelmannii | reverse complement strand
AGATACTTTGTTCCACAAGTTGTGCCTCACAAATATAGTATGTCCTCAAAAAATCATGGTTCAATTAACACCAATAAATCATGAATGGTTAAGGAATGGTTCATCATGTGGACCCCAATTAAGTGTCTCAAAATAATTTGGGTTATTATGGGAAAGTTTGATTTTAGTAATGTAAAGAAAGAATTATAGATGAAGTGAATGAAATGGAAAAATGGAAAGGGAGAAAATTTAGAAATATAATACTCATACTTAACTAAGAATGGGAGTTGATCATGTGAGAACCTATTGAAGTGTGTGAAATACGTGAGCATGGTAATCCTAGTGCTAAATATAGTTGTGTACATGCAACATAGATGTTAGTGGATTACCTTGAGGGGAGAGGGATGGTGATACAGACACCTAGGGAAGTATAGGAAATGAGTAAAGGTGAGGAGAGAAGAAGGTGATAATTAGCAATATTAGGGTAGAACTAGTGAAGGAAAGAGGCAATAGGTGACAACACTTGGGAAGAAATAGTGAATGTTAGAAGAGAGGTGTGACAATATAGGGATATAACTAGTGAAGGAAATAGGTGAGTGGAAGGAGATTTTGAGGAAGTGCCCCCATAGTTGCAGTCTATCAGATGGGAAAACTAAGACCAATGAACCAAAGGTGATTACAGGTCCCATTTAGGAATAATTCATCTCCAATCATTCCCTCTTGAAGACAATAAACTAAAGGGAACTAATCAATAGTGAGGAAACCAAGAATAAGGGTGACCAAACAGGGGAAAGAGAAAGAAGAGAGGAGAAAGAAGAGGGAAGGTTTCCCTAACTAGTTCAAGGCTGGTGAGGAGAAACTAAAATATAAGCAAGGGCATGATATATTTATGAAATAATAATAATGACCAAAGGCCCAAGTTGTCCCCTTAAAGTTCCCATTTCAAGACATGGATTCATTCAATTTGGTAAACCATATTAAAATATGGAGTCCTTCTAAATATATTATAACTTCATGATATTGGTGAAAGGATAGGAACAAAAATTGAGGCTTTCCCCAATAATATATAAGAAAAGAGCAAGATAATAAGAATAAAGAGGAATACAACAAGGAATGTCACAAGAAACTAGAGGAGTGAAAAGGAGAGACTACCCCAAACAGGTTATGATAAATGAATAAAGACAAGAGATGATCAAGAAAAGAAGCAACTTGATAGGGTATGTAGAAGGATTATCATGACATATAAGAAAATAGGCATTACATGTTATAAGAGGTGTTATACCTAATTAGGTGGATTTTATTGGTTGATTAAGAATAAGTAGAGGCTTCAAAGAAACATGGAGAGTGCATAAAATAAACCAAGAAACAAGCCTTAAGAGTGACTTGAGTACATAGAGAGAAAGGAACATGATCTTATTGTATAGAATAAGTACTTGCTTCATGGAAATATAAGAGCTCACCCATAAAATTATAAGGGATGGTCATCATGTAATGTCCCCATCCAATTAGGAGTCACAAGGGGAGATTCCTCTAGCCTAATAAATTTCCCATGTGCCAAGGTGGAAAATGATCTAGAGAACATACTTCGCCTAGGAAAACTTTATAAAAGTTAAAGTGGAGAAAAAGGGGACATGGCTCCTAGGATAATAAAAAGCTACTTTAAAATTGTAAAGTGATAAACTCACTAAAGTGAATTTAAAGAAATAAAATAATAAAGGAGTGGCAAAAGATTCAAGTGAGTATTAAAAGGGGAAAATGAGGAATCTCTCCTCATTCAATCATTTTACAATTGAGAAAAATAAATTTAGAGAGCTCTTGCAGAAAGAGACTAGGGTTTGGAAACCATTCATTTGATTACTGGTTTTAGTGTTACAACGATACACCCTAGCTATTTTTGGGAGAAGAGATCACCCATATTTCTTCCTTTTGATTCAGTAATAGCCCAAATATCCTTAGGAATGGTATCTTCCATCAATTTGTGGCTGACTTTCAACAGCGGTGGATGAGTTATTTTGCAAAGAGGTTGACTTACTAAAGAGGGTCGAGTTTATCATATTTTTTGGTCATTTCCTTTGTTTTGATCAGTGATCATATGGTAGGGTCAAATATAACTATGTGGGGACAATTGTCTCAAGGAGAACTCATGGGTTCCTCTATGGGGAAGCATCTATTAGTTCCATGTGTGTTCTTTATTGTTGGATGAGTGATGTCTATCATTGAACGAATCCCTTCCATACCTAGGTCAATATTCTGTGAAATGAGCAACACCATTATTCAAATAGAAGTTAATTATTCCTAGAGGGCAAGTTCAATTGGAAAGGAAACCAAATCTGAAGTGAGAACGAGTTTCCTGTTGCAAGAAAAAAAGGGGTGAAACCTCTTGGTAAATAAGAGGCATCAATATAGACAGGTGGAGAGGGGTCAATTATTCCCAATAGTAACCTATAAGAGTCAAATATCATTTCATAGCAATCATCTCTTCTCACTATTCCAGATCTGTCATAGCATTATGTATGAGGTCAGATCCCTTAAGTTTTCATCAGTTGTAATCTAATAAACAATAAGACTTATGTTGATAAACAATGTGCTCCAATTAATCCCTATATACTAGTTTTGTATTGCTACCCCACCATAGCACGTTTTAATGTAGTTAATAAAAATATTCTTCAAATATCTATGGAAAGGGAACAAGAAAGAAGGTGGTAGGTCTCTTATATCATCGGAAACATGATCTTACCCAAAGGAAATTGGAGAATGTTGCATAAATCATCTAGATAAATTCACAAAGACCCTAGTATCAAAGGGCACTTGGAAACTAATCATCCATGCGTGTCTACAACAAGAAATTGTATATAACAAATACATTTCTCCATATTCCATAGAATTTCGGATTACAAACCCTCATAAAACACATAAAGGGGGTTCAGAATTATGGAATGCAGTATCGAAATAAACACACCTAATCACATAAGATCTATGTTGGAAAATAGGAAATGGAGAAAGGGTGAGAATGGAAGCATATTTTTGGGTAGGGTAAGACTTGGGCTAGATGCAGTTGCTATACATGCTTGGAAAGAAGAATCTCATCACCCTTCATCAAGTGGTAGAAGACCCAAGGATCTCTCCAAAATCATGGAAAACTTCACAAGATATTGGAATATATGGATTTAAATGCCAACTCTAGATATAATTCATAAGAAGTCTAAATAAAGCAGGGGTGCTTCTTTGAGTAGAGGAAGAAAAAATTATATGGGGATCTAATCCATCAAATGGAAGATATATCATGTGCCTAGGGTATATAATTCAACATATAGCCACTTTTAGAGGAGTCAATAATTTGAAATGGACAAAATTATGGAAATTGTCGACCCCTCCCAAGAACACTATGCAAGCATGGTTGGTCATAAAATGGGAAATCCCAAATTGGGATATGCCAAAAACGCATGGGTGGTATGGTCATAGGAAGTACACATTAAGTGGAGAAGAGGAAGATTTGGTAAATCATTTATTTATTCATTTTCTTTCAAAAAGGATTTCTAGACAATAGCTCAAAGACTTTGCAAAAAGTCACTTAATTGGTTAGGTGACAATATACAAGATGCTTTGGAATAGTGCATAAACCAAGCAGGGCTAGAGTACTTAGTATTGGAATTTGAGATGATGTGGTAAATTTGGTTAGAAAGAAACAAAATTGTTTTCCAAGGATGCTCTCCAAACATCTATAGGATTTTCTATAAACTGAAGGAAAGAATAAACCACATGCCCCCAAGAAAGCCTCCAAAACAATCCCACATCATAGTATCTCTAGTATTTTATCACACTAGAATAGAGGGTTTTTTTATGGGGCTTATCATGGAAATATGGGTCCTAATGGGGCTGGAAGATGGCTCATAAATTCCTTGGGTGGAAAATTATCTTTCAAACTAGGCATTGGGGAAGCATTAAATGACAATGCCAAACTGACAACAATAGATTCATTGTTGGACTTAGCATGGGAAGTAGGTAGGGAGATGATATTATATGGATAGTATCAAATTGATATAAATTGGATCATGGGATTCAATTCATATCTAGACATTACTCATCATGCCCGCATCAAGAAAAGGAGCAACTTGATAGGGTATGTAGAAGGATTATCATGACATATAAGAAAATAGGAATTCCATGTTATAAGAGGTGTTATACCTACTTAGGTGGATTTTATAGGTTGATTAAGAATAAGTAGAGGCTTCAAAGAAACATGGAGAGTGCATAAAATAAACCAAGGGACAAGCCTTAAGAGTGACTTGAGTACATAAAGAGAAAGGAACATGATCTTGTTGTATAGAATAAGTAATTGCTTCATGGAAATATAAGAGCTCACCCATAAAATTATAAGGGATGGTCATCATGTAATGTCCCGATCCAATTAGGAGTCATAAGGGGAGATTCCTCTAGCCTAATAAATTTCCAATGGGCTAAGGTGGAAAATGTTCTAGGGAACATACTTCGCCTAGGAAAACTTTATAAAAGTTAAAGTGGAGAAAAAGGGGACATGGGTCCTAGGATAATAAAAAGTTACTTTAAAATTGTAAAGTGAGAAACTCACTAAAGTGAATTTAAAGAAATAAAATAATAAAGGAGCAGGAAAAGACTCAAGTGAGTATTAAAAAGGGAAAATGAGGATTCTCTCCTCATTCAATCATTTTACAATTGAGAAAAATAAATTTAGAGAGCTCTTGGAGAAAGAGACTAGGGTTTGGAAACCTTTCATTTGATTACTGGTTTCAATGTTACAACGATACACCCTAGCTAGTTTTGGGAGAAGAGATCACCCATATTTCTTCCTTGTGATTCAGTAATAGCCCAAATATCCTTAGCAATGGTATCTTCCATCAATTTGTGGTTGACTTTCAACAGAGGCGGATGATTTATTTTGCAAAGAGGTTGACTTACTAAAGAGGGTCGAGTTTATCATAGCTTTTGGTCATTTCCTTTGTTTTGAGAAGTGATCATTTGGTAGGGTCAAATCTAACTATGTGGGGACGATTGTCTCAAGGAGAACTTGTGGGTTCCTCTGTGGGGAAGCATATATTAGTTCCAGGTGTGTTCTTTATGGTTGGATGAGTGATGTCTAGCATTGAACTAATCCCTTCCTTACATGGGTCAATATTCTATGAGATGAGCAACACCATTCTTCAAATAGAAGTTAATTATTCCTAGAGGGAAATTTCAATTGGAAAGGAAACCAAATCTGAAGTGAGGACAAGTTTCCTATTGCAAGAAAAAAAGGGGTGAAACCTCTTGGTAAATAAGAGGCATCAGTATAGACAGTTGGAGAGGGGTCAATTATTCCCAATAACAACCTACAAGAGTCAAGTATCATGTCATAGCAATCATCTCTTCTCACTATTCTAGTTCTGTCATAGCATTATGTATGAGGTCAGATCCCTTAAGTTTTCATCATTTGTAATCTAATAAACAATAAGACTTATGTTGATAAACAATGTGCTCCAATTAATCCCTATATACTAGTTTTGTATTGCTACCCCACCATAGAACGTTTTAATGTAGTTAATAAAAATATTATTCAAATATCTATGGAAAGGGAACAAGAAAGAAGGTGGTAGGTCTCTTATATCATCGGAAACATGATCTTCCCAAAGGAAATTGGAGAATGGTGCATAAATCATCTAGATAAATTCACAAAGACCCTAGTATCAAAGGGCACCTGGAAACTAATCATCCATGTGTGTCTACAACAAGAAATTGTATATAACAAATACATTTCTCCATATTCCATAGAAGTTCAAATTACAAACCCTCATAAAACACATAAAGGGGGTTCAAAATTATGGAATGCAGTATCAAAATAAACACACCTAATCACATAAGATCTATGTTGGAAAATAGGAAATGGAGAAAGGGTGAGAATGGAAGCATACTTTTCGGTAGGGTAAGACTCGGGCTAGATGCAGTTGGTATACATGTTTGGAAAGAAGAATCTCATCACCCTTCATCAAGTGGTAGAAGACCCAAGGATCTCTCCAAAATCATGGAAAACTTCACAAGATATTGGAATATATGGATTTAAATGCCAACTCTAGATATAATACATAAGAAGTCTAAATAAAGTAGGGGTGCTTTATTGAGTAGAGGAAGAAAAAATTCTATGGGGATCTAATCCATCAAATGGAATATATATCATGTGACTAGGGTATATAATTCAACATATAGCCACTTTTAGAGGAGTGAAGAATTTGAAATGGACAAAATTATGGAAATTGTCGACCCCTCCCAAGAACACTATGCAAGCATGTTTGGTCATAAAATGGGAAATCCCAACTTGGGATATGCTAAAAAAGCATGGGTGGTATGGTTGTAGGAAGTTCACATTAAGTGGAGAAGAGGGAGATTTGGTAAATCATTTATTTATTCATTGTCATTTCAAAAAGGAGTTTTAGACAATAGCTCAAAGACTTTGCAAAAAGTCACCTAATTGGTTAGGTGAAAATATACAATATGCTTTGGAATAGTGCATAAACCAAGTAGGGCTAGAGTACTTAGGATTGGCATCTAAGATGATGTGATAAATTTGGTTAGAAAGAAACAAAATTGTTTTCCAAGGATTCTCTCCAAACATCTATAGGATTTTCTATAAACTAAAGGAAAGAATAAACCACATGCCCCCAAGAAAGCCTCCAAAACAATCCCACATCATAGTATCTCTAGTATTTTATCACACTATAATAGAGGGTTTTTTTATGGGGATTATCATGGAAATATGGGTCCTAATGGGACTGGAGGATGGCTCATAAATCCCTTGGGTGGAAAATTATCTTTCAAACTAGGCATTGGGGAAGCATTAAATAACAATGCCAAAATGACAACAATAGATTCATTGTTGGACTTAGCATGGGAAGTAGGTAGGGAGATGATATTATATGGATAGTCTCAAATTGATATAAATTGGATCATGGGATTCAATTCATATCTAGACATTACTCATCATGCCCACATCAAGAACGTAAGAGGAAAAAGGCATAACTTTCAACATATCTCCTTTATGCATTTATATAGAGAGTTCAACATTGAATTGGATTTGTTAGAAAATATGTTTCACAGGTAATGCCAGGTACAATCCACATAGAGCACTCCATTTTGGGTCCCTCTGTCCCTATAGTTAGATTTGATTTGATTTTATTTTTGTAAGTCAGAAAACAATATATTATCTTCGATGAAACATTAAACTTATATAGATAGTCTTTTCGAGTATTTGTATAAACTATAGATATTATTGCAATGAGATGAAACCAACCCATCTCCAATCCAGTTCAAAAAATAAGCATCCCTATAGGGTTAAAAAATATAACATTTGAAGTTCATAGGACCTATAGTCTCGATGAGAGAAAGAAATGAACAAATCTACATCACTATTTAAGGCATTAACTATGAAGTTGTAAGAGAACCAATTTTAAAAAAATAAACCACAACTAGCCTAGAGGAGACACTTGTCCATATGGAAAAGAGTCAGTGTTGCGTGAGGGTAGTCCATATGGAAAAGAGTCACTTTAAAAATACTTGTATTTTTTAAATCAAATATTTTGGGCCATGAGCATAGAAATTATTTGCAAAGCTTCTCTCTCTCTCTCTCAAAATTACATTGTAAAAACAAACATGATCACATATCAGCTGAGCAATTGAAAAAAAAATGTACTTGACCACAGGCCATCAGAAAAGTCCCTCTTATAAGAGTTGGAGTGAACCTATTGGTCACTTCACTTGTGTATCCATTATAACAAGGAAAAATACATATATCTCAAGGGATGAATAATTTTTATTCATTATTAATTGACATGTTCTTGTGTTCTTGAGATACAATGGGTGTGCTTACAAACACACATAGGGGTGATAATTCATGTCCTTGGCAAAGGCCATGACTTGTCATTATTACATATTAATGACTACTTTACATAATAATTGTCCTATAATGATCATTACATAATATTTATTTATTAAATTATGATAATAGATCTAATATATCATAGGTATATTATAACCTACGTAGGGTTTGAAGCCTAGGTGCACTAGCTTAATCTCGAAAAAAGTTGACCCCCTTTTCAAAAAAATCCATTTTTTCCTATTCAATTAATATAGTTTTTATTTCTTGTTATGTGAAGAGTTCAAGTAATTTGGAATAAGATGAGGTCATAGATTTAGTTATCATTAGCTATTATATTTTCTCCATAATATTTATTAAAAATAAATAAAAATTTAAAACTCAAATAAATTTGTATTCCATCCTTTATATATTTTATTTTATAACCCACATAATTCCTTGAATGTACTTGGTATTTCTATGGACACAACTTACCCACATAATTCATTGAATCTACTTGGTATTTCTAGGGACATAAATTTGGAAATTGGAGTTAAAATCAAGCATATAGTATGCCATTGGAAATATTGTATATTTTCCTTTTCTATGGGAACATCAAACATTCATTTTGACATTGACAAGTAGTATATTTTAATCATTGAATTCCTTTATTTTATTTCCATACATTATGTTATTTCCCTACAAAAACCTATTAGAATTTGAAAAGTCATATGTTTGTCACCTGGAGTAAAAAAACCTTAACACATGACCACTCGTTTTTTAATCATTGAATTCCTTTATGTTATTTCCCTACGAAAACCTATCCTAATTTGAAAAGTCATATATTTGTCATCTGGAGTAAAAAACCTAACACATGACCACTCATTTGAAATCCTTATATACATCCTCTACAATGGGATTGCTTGTTCTTCCATTTAAATTTGATAAGGGAATAATTTAATCATTGAAACCCAATTGTATTTCCCTTACTCCCAATATAACTAAAACATCTGCATGCTATAACACGATCATACAAAGTTGAGCTCTGGAAAACTAGTGTTTAGAAAAAATTGTCTTAGAATTGATGAGAAATATTATTTAACATCATTTGATATCTATTCTAGAATCAAGTAATGCTTTTTAATATGGAAACCATTGGTACCCTAATTCCCTCGAAACAAATCAAACTAACAAAAAAATTTATTGAATGAAAAGGTGTCAACTAAACTTATTACACCCTATTTCTGTGTACCATGATAGTTAGAGTGAGGCACGATGGGACCTCAAGGAGAAGAAGAGTTTGGATTCACCATTTTATTTTAGGAAAAAAAAATTAAGAAACACTAGGATAGAAGAAGAGATGAGGAAAAGAGGGAAGGCCACTGGGTTAATTAGGATGTTTTAGGATTTATTATGTGATGGAGGGTTGTAAATTAATTAGGATAATTGAATTATGACCAAAAAAAAAGTAGATGATAACAACAAAGTAACAAAGAAAATAAAACTAATTAGCATTAATTTAGTAGTATCCTTTGGTGAACTAATTAACCTAATCATTGAAAGTGAAAGAGAGGTGAAAAGGAAAGAACCCACCTCGAAAAAAATGTTTTGTAGGTGTTTAATCTTATTGGGATTAATATGAGATTCCACAAGCACTAAAGAGAAGCTTCATCCACTCAAAGGAACCCTGAACCTACACTTGCTTCTATACCTTCCTATAAAATAGTCTTGTTCCTGATCTTCGGTACAATGCAATAAAAACACATGGATCTACCATATGAATAATGAAACAACGAAATTTTGCATGGTGACCAAAAGTTCCCTCATAATGATGGTACCTATGTTTCTCTAGTTGTTTTAGAACCTACCTTGAGGAAGCAAAATTAAATGATTCAAGGTGTAGTAGAGGACTAAGCCAATGGAAATTCTCTAAGAGAAAATAGTAATCCTTCAAAGGAGAAGCTAAACCAAAAGAAATATATACTTGTAGAGGTGTTTGGGATGATAGGAACTGTTATCCCCATTTTTTAGGGATAGCTAGGAGATCATGTCTCGAGGCCCATAGGTCCTAGACATGGAGTATCGAGAGCAGGATTGACCTGAGCATGGCCCTGGAGGGCCCATCCTTCTTCTTCTTTGCCAGAATTGTCCTGTCAACAGTAGTAGCATCCATCACCATCAACTTGGACTTGCATCAGAGAAGACTCTTGCTCCATGAGGTAATTGGCCCAGGTATCATGGTATGTGTCATGTTTGATCATTATAACTTTCAAGATATATGCATCAGGTTCCTTACATTTCTGACAACTGCTTGGATCTTACACTAACCCACTTGACCATTGTTGGGGGAATTAACGGGGTGCCCTAGCAATCTTGTATCCATGGGTTTTGGATAGCCACCAGGGGGGATTAGAAGAGTCATCGTATGCTCCCACCATATTGTCATTTTACATCTTATCTCCCATACATCCATCCCATTCCCCTAGTCCGGGCATTAGGATGACCTATTTGAGGGGTTACACTTTGTCCTGTGGGAAGAAGGGGCTAAAGGCCTAGGAGGTAAAAGAAGCTGGTAAAAGATAAAATCCATAGGAAATGAAACCTAGAGATGCTTCGCCCAGGGATCCCCGAGAAGGCAATAAAAGGCCTCTCGATAAGAAACAAAAGGGGCCCGAACAAAAATAATAAAACAAGACCTAACCAAGAGGATGGGAGGTCTCATCATGAGTCGGCCCATTATGTTCATAGGTATCTAGCAGTATGACGTTGCCATTATCTAGTCACCATGCCAGGGAAATGACCCTTGGTTGCATGGCCAAGGGAAAGGGGGTCTCATCGTGAGCCAGCCTTATCATTTCTACGAAAATACTAGTGGGTAACACTGTCATCTCTGGTCACCATGCCAAGGCAGTGTCCTTTGGTCATACCTTGAAGTAAAAAAGAAAGAAAAAGTAATAAATAAGGAAAGAATAAAGGCAATAAAGGGGCTTGGAAAAAACTGCATCCATGACGGGTACAACTCACCTCCTACAAAGGCACCCACGGACAATACCTACCCCTGGTCTTCACTACGACTGGACATCCTTAGACCATATCACTTCATGTTACATGGCTTGAATAATCTTCTTTGGAAACTTTCTTCTTCTTATGGATACTGGCCCAATAGGTTATTCTGTCTCTTTCTTCAACTTTGTATAGTAGATCAGTGTAATATCTTTGAGCTATTGAAGGATATGCTAGGGGTTTTATGCATGTATTTGATACATTTAATGATGAAATATGACTAACATTGCTATGATCTCGAGGACTGATGATCCCATGGAGGGCGAAGTTTTTGATGTGCAGGACCATGCTCGACAGACAGGTACCAGTGAACCGGTACACATGGGGAGATGATTAGCTCAGGCCTCCATGGGGGTGAAGAGCCCATCAGATGGTTGTTGGGATGGCAGAGACAGGACACCGTTATGATGAGCCTTTACACATGAAGAAAAGAAGGAAATTCCACCCAGGACGCTTTGGCTGAGCCCGACCTAGGGGGAATCACCCACTTCAGATGGAATGTTTTCCTCTTGATGGATAGGACATCACCTAGGAGATCTGGACGTCACCTTGAGCATGTGGCAGTGTGATGAGGTTATTGGCACATGTGGCAGCTTGGAGGACCCCTAAAAGGGATAACGTCTCACTTTTGGATGATGGATATGCCCAAAAAGGGCCAACATCTCCCTTAGAAGGGCTTAACGTCCCACCTTTTGCTCATTTTATGTCATTTATCTAGCAGTTAATGTAAAAACAATGTAAATTTTATAGTCAGCCTTGTCGGTTGTTTTAATGACCTATTCTGTAAATTAAAGGTCATGGATTGATATATATTGAGGATGTTTTTCCCTCATTTGAAAACAACACAACTCACTCTCTTGTGAGATATCAATACTTGCGCCCTATCTTGGGTAATTTTGGTGTTTTAAGTGAGGCACTACTCTTGGAGGAGGATTTCTCTTGGCATTTATGGCTTTTCTCTTATGGAAGGTTTACAACTAGGGTTTTATTATGCTTTCTTCATGACATGTAAGTGAATTTTTCATGCAAAACTTCTTAAGTGAATGGTTGTAGGCTTAATTTATTACATTTTTCTATTATATTGCTGAATCTTAAAACCCTAGGTAGCAAGCACACAAGTAGGTCATTGCTATATGTCCCCATGTTGAGAAATAATTTTCAGCCATTGAAAGAAGAAGATATAGCCTAACCGTTGCTACACTTTTCATTCTTTTTTCTGAGCTAGTTTGAATTTATAGGTTGAAAAGAGGAGACGTCCTAGGCCTAGTTGCACTACACCTAGGGTTTCACCTTCTGGGGTTTGAAGGCCTTGCTTTTGCAACACCTTCTCCCTTAAATTTATGCTTTGAAGCTAGTCGTTTTGCCAAGTGTATTTAGAGAAGGAGGAAGGAGCACGAGGCCTTGCTTAAGCAACACTAGAGTGAGCCTCCTTCCCCTAGGGTTTGTATTCTAGGGCCCTGCCATTGCAACACCTTGGAACCCTACCTTCCAGTCTCTAAGTTTGAATCCTCCCGAGACTTTTGGCCCTTGCTTTGACTCCATCTACCCTAAGGCACTAGTAATTTCTCCAACATTGAGCTTGTAGTGTACAAAATCATCTTTCAAACTTTAAATCTTTGAAACCCTAACTAACCCTAACGTTGCTAACCTAGGCTGACATCATACCTGGTGCAACAACCTCTTTTTGACTAATAAATAAGCAATTAAATGATGACGTCAAGCATTTATTGAACAATTGTTGATTGAAAATATTGTTGGCTTGGTCATTTTTGTAGATATTGATGAATTGGTGATCTTGCATAGGCTAT
The DNA here is from genome assembly GCA_009831015.1 of Picea engelmannii. NCBI lineage: Eukaryota > Viridiplantae > Streptophyta > Pinopsida > Pinales > Pinaceae > Picea > Picea engelmannii. Next base: position 1,008,636 of record ML783348.1, on the reverse strand, counting down.
TTAGCAGAACGTTGACTTCATCTTATCTATTACATTGATTATTAAATGAAATCAGATAGTTAAGAAGTACTAACCCTTTGAGTTATAGCCTACAAATATACAGTTTGTGTTGTCTTGTTCTAGGCAGGTGTTTTCAACAGGGACTTCACTTCTTTGTTGGCTGATTAGCCAGACTATCTGATACTGGTGGTAACCTGCGAGGAGGGAAATCTTAACACTTGACCTTGTATCCATTGCCTCTTCAAACCCCATGTTACCAGGGACGTCTCCCCTGGGATAACCTCCCTAAACAGAAAGAACCTCCCCATCGAGGTGATATTGGGTGGGGAAGGTTCCTGTTATGCCAGTTTGTCCTCTATCCTATAGCCTGTGACCTAAAATACAAATTGCGTGATAACATTTTGGCACCGTTGCCGGGGAACACTGAGTCAATTCTCCTCATATGACAAACCTTTTCGGTAAGCCTTGCCTCAGAGCCTTATTTTACAAGCTTACCTGGCGACTCCACTAGGGTGTTTTCCCTCTTATTTGATGATTTCAAGCAAATCATCTAGTGACTCCACAAATAGCTAATGACGACTCATAGTGGACGTCAGTATATACTTCCATCTACTATTGTGACCTCCATGAATCCTGTCACCCCTGTAAGTGCTCCCAAATGGTCTCATAAAGAACTCTTTGGTCCTTTAAGTTTACCTAACACCCAAGGGGGGTTACATGATCTACCCAAGAGGGTCGAATCCTGGATACCTAAGTTCTCAGGGGAAGATGGATCCTATGGAAACTCTCATTGGACCGACTTCTGTGATGCTTTCTAGCTTCACCAATCTGGACAAGAACACCACGATGTCTTCTTAAGGCTCTTTGTGAGCTCACTCGCCAGAAGTGCCAGGAGATGGATTAACAGACTCCCAAAAGGAAGCATCAAAATCCCTGAAGATCTTGAACAAACCTTCCAAAGAGATTGGTGTGAAAAAAAAAGCATGGATTCCCTTTACTCTCAATACACTAATATTTGCAAAGCCTCTAGTGAGGGAATTAGGGATTTCAATGATAGGTTCAACCTTTTACTCAAGAAGATCAGGCCTAGTTTCTCAGAAGAAGCTGTCCTCCAACACTACTTGAACTCGTTGGAAGGAGTTTTGCAATTTACTCTCAAAGATAGGTCACCCTCGACTCTAGAAGAAGCACAAGACTTTGCTTTTCGGATTGAACAGAACCTTGAGTTCGAAGACTACATTCATCAAGTCAATCTCTCGCACAATAATGACCACAAAGAGTCTAGTGATGAGGATGTCACCGAAGCTGAGCCTAAATTCCCAAAAATTCTTGAAGTAAAACTCATGCCTCCCAAAAGGAAATGGAACATAGCTTTCTCAAACACAAACAATGTTTTGAATGCCCCAAGACAACATGAGCCACCCAAGGATTTGGGCATGGATACTCGCAAAAAACCTAACTTTGAAGATGCCTTGTTTGTCTTGGACACACCAATGTTGGAAGGTCAAGATATAAGTGAAGCCGATAAGTCTAAAGAAACCGATCCAAGCACTAGTATGTCTTGCATCCTGCAAAAGGTTAAAAGGATTCATGAAATGTTAAAAATTTCTTTTCTAGAAAAGCAGGACTCAGATGACCAATTTCCCTTTAAGGAAATTCCCACATTATTACAAACCGGTCATTCTGAGGAAGATGAACAGACACCCTTTTCAGTGGATCCTTACTCGTTTCAAGATTGCCCCACTTTTCCCTTGATAGAAAAGGACGCAGACTGGGGTGATTATTCCGACAATGCCTCTGATATATCTGAAGATTTGGATGAAGATGGTTATCCAATACAAAGAGTGAGTAATTTTGTCGAATGGAACGAAGACGTCTTCAAAGACATAGAATTTCCAAACACCATCTTTGTGGATGAAAATCCTTGGTGTTTTCAATGCAATGAGGCACATTTGGAACATGAGTGTCCCTACAATAGTGGTGACCATCAACAAATAAAAAATATAGACCACTTCATAGAAGGCCCTCAAATAAATATCACCGCTGAAGAGCATCAAGAGGCCATGAAAGAATCATTCAGGTTAGCCAGGATGGCGGTAATAAACAAACTAGACCAGGAATCAAAAGAAAAGCTAAAAAAACAAGAGTTCCAGGTGTATAGAAGGAAGAAGTTGGACCAACCTTCCACTGACCAAACAAAAAGGCCACCTGTGGATGTAATCTTTCCTAAAACATCCAATACTAAAAGGGTTAACCTGAATTTTGACCTTGAAGGGGCATTATCCAATATGCTTGTAACCATCCCTTTGAGAGAAGTCATCAAGGTACCATCTATGAAAGAACGATTTGACAAATTTTTCCAAGGATTAGATGGACCATTGAAAGATGGAACTATTGGTCGTATCCAGAATGTACCTGTAACTACAACTTATGAGCAAAAGCCTGGTGATTCCATCAAATATGACAAAGAAAGTAACAAAACTGGGCCGACTCCTCATAGATATTCTCCAAAAGATACGCCTTTTGCAAAAGAGGAAAATTTGAGTTACATTGAATGGCCCACGAAAGAAGAATACCAACAACTCATGGACGATCTCAAAGCTCAGGAATCAGAGACTGTGGAAATACTAAAGAAGGTGGAAGATGATGTATGGATCCATCCTTCACAGCAAGAAATCTTTATAGCAGAATCCCACCCACCTCCCTCTACACAATACACCAGGATTATTCAAGGAACGACCAATTTCAGAGTCAAAGAGTACAAGGAGGGAGACATGGTTTGGATGTGGGATGCCGATAAAGGGAAGCCTACTAATATCAAAGAAAATAATCATTTTTGGCTTGGCCCTTTTAAGGTCGAAAGAAAGTCAGTTAATGACTCATGTTACCTGTCTACACTTGAGGGAAGAAGGTGCACAGTTCCTATCAGCGGGCACCTCCTCAAACCCCACCAAGGTGGTGGGACATGACTGTACAGGTAAGTATGAATAGGTAGGCATTTTCCGTGTACTATACCATATGCATTTTATGTTTGTTTCCTCATATGCATTTGATTTTTTTATTTCATATGTATACATGTTATGTTTTTGCGGGGTGGAAATACCACCCCACCTGTGTTGCTGATGCTTTTTTTCGAGCGTGAGCAGGTCTGCAGGTTTATGCTAGAGATTTTGAGGTTCTCATGCGCTCTACGGTGAGCACATGTCCCCGAGTTGGAGCCAGATGTTATCCCCATTTTCTAGGGATAACTAGGAGATCATGTCTCGAGGCCCACAGGTCCTAGACATGGAGTACCGAGAGCAGGATTGACCTGAGCATGGCCCTGGAGGGCCTATCCTTCTTCTTCTTTGCCAGAATTGTCCTTTTAGCAGCAGCAGCATCCATCACCATTGGCTTGGACTTGCATTAGAGAAGACTCTTGCTCCATGAGGTAATTGGCCCATGTATCATGGTATGTGTCATGTTTGATCATTATAACTTTCAATATATATGCATTAGGTTCCTTACATTTCTGACAACTGCTTGGATCTTACACTAACCCACTTGACCATTGTTGGGGGAATTAACGGGGTGCCCTAGCAAGCTTGTATCCATGGGTTTTGGTTAGCCACCAGGGGGTATTTGAAGAGCCATCGTCTGCTCCCACCATATTGTCATTTTACATCTTATCTCCCATACATCCATCCCATTCCCCTAGTCTGGGCATTAGGATGACCTATTTGAGGCGTTACACTTTGTCTTGTGGAAAGAAGGCGCTAAAGGCCCAAGAGGTAAAAGCAGCTGGTAAAAGATAAAATTCATAGGAAATGAAACCTAGAGATGCTTTGCCCAGGGATCCCTGAGAAGGTAATAAAAGGCCTCTCGATAAGAAACAAAAGGGACCCGAAGAAAAATAATAAAACAAGACCTAACCAAGAGGATGGGAGGTCTCATCACGAGCTGGCCCATTATGTTCATAGGTATCTATCAGTATGACGTTGCCATTATCTGGTCACCACGCCAGGTAATGAACCTTGGTTGCATGGCCAAGGGAAAGGGGGTCTCATCGCGAGACAACCTTATCATTTCTGCGAAAATACTAGTGGGTAACACTATCAGCTCTGGTCACCATGCTAAGGAAGTGTCCTTTGGTCAGACCTTGAAGTAAAAAAGAAAGAAAAAGTAATAAATAAGGAAAGATTAAAGGCAATAAAGGGGCTTGGAAAAAACTGCATCCATGACGGGTACAACTCACCTCCTACAAAGGCACCCACGAACAATACCTACCCCTGGTCTTCACTATGACTAGACATCCTTAGACCATATCACTTCATGTTACATGGCTTGAATAATATTCTTTGGAAACTTTCTTCTTCTTATGGATACTGGCCCAATAGGTTATTCTGTCTGTTTCTTCAACTTTATATAGTAGATTAGTGTAATATCTTTGAGCTATTGAAGGATATGCTAGGGGTTTTATGCATGTATTTGATAAATTTAATGATGAAATATGACTGACATTGCTATGATCTCGAGGACTGATGAGCCCATGGAGGGCAAAGTTTTTGATGTGCAGGACCATGCCCGACGGACAGGTACCAGTGGACTGGTACACATGGGGAGATGATTAGCTCAAACCTCCATGGGGATGAAGAGCCCATCAGATGGTTGCTGGGATGGCAGATATAGGACATCGTTATGATGAACCTTTGCACATGAAGAAAAGAAGGATGCTCCACCCAAGACGCTTTGGCTGAGCCCGGCCTAGGGGGAATCACCCACTTCAGATGGAACGTTTTCCTCTTGATGGACAGAACGTCACCCAGGATATCTAGACGTCACGTTGAACGTGTGGCAGTGTGATGAGGTTATTGGCACATGTGGTAGCTTGGAGGATCCCTAAAAGGGATAACGTCTCACTTCTGGATGCTGGATATGCCCAAAAAGGGCCAACGTCTCCCTCAGAAGGGCTTGCCATCCCACCTTTTGCTCATTTATGTCATTTATCTAGCAGTTAATGTAAAAACAGTGTAAATTTTATAGTCAGCCTTGTTGGCTATTTTAATGAACTATTATGTAAATTAAAGGTCATGGATTGATATATATTGAGGATGTTTTTCCCTCATTTGAAAACAACACAACTCACTCTCTTGTGAGATCTCAATACTTGCACCCTATCTTGGATAATTTTGGTGTTTTAAGTGAGGCACTACTCTTGGAGGAGGATTTCTCTTGGCATTTATGGTTTTTCTCTTATGGAAGGTTTACAACTAGGGTTTGATTATGCTTTCTTCATGACATGTAAGTGATTTTTTCATGCAAAACTTCTTAAGTGAATGGTTGTAGGCTTAAGTTCTTACATTTTTCTATTATATTGCTGAATCTTAAAACCCTAGGTAGCAAGCACACAACTAGGTCATTGCTATATGTCCCCATGTTGAGAAATAATTTTCAGCCATTGAAAGAAGAAGATATAGCCTAGCCATTGCTACACTTTTCATTCTTTTTTCTGAGCTAGTTTGAAGTTATAGGTTGAAAAGAGGAGACATCCTAGGCCTAGTTGCACTACACCTAGGGTTTCACCTCCTAGGGTTTGAAGGCCTTGCTTTTGCAACACCTTCTCCCTTAAATTTATGCTTTGAAGCTAGCCATTTTACCAAGTGTATTTAGAGAAGGAGGAAGGAGCACGAGGCCTTGCTTAAGCAACACCGTAGTGAGCCTCCTTCCCCTAGGGTTTTGATTCTAGGGCCCTGTCATTGCAACACCTTGGAACCCTACCTTCCAGTCTCTAAGTTTGAATCCTCCCGATACTTTTGGCCCTTGCTTTGACTCCATCTACCCTAAGGCACTAGTAATTTCTCCAACGTTGAGCTTGTAGTGTACAAAATCATCTTTCAAACTTTAAATCTTTGAAACCCTAACTAACCCTAACGTTGCTAACCTAGGCTGATGTCATACCTGGTGCAACAACCTCCTTTTGACTAATAAATAAGCAATTAAATGATGACGTCAAGAATTTATTGAACAATTGTTGATTGAAAATACTGTTGGCTTGGTCATTTTTGTAGATATTGATGAATTGGTGATCTTGCATAGGCTATTTAGCAGAACGTTGACTTCATCTTATCTATTACATTGCTTATTAAATGAAATCATATAGTTAAGAAGTACTAACCCTTTGTGTTATAGCCTGCAAATATACAGTTTGTGTTGTCTTGTTCCAGGCAGGTGTTTTCAACAGGGACTTCACTTCTTTATTGGCTGATTAGCCGGACTATCTGATACTGGCGGTAACCTGCAAGGAGGGAAATCTTAACACTTGACCTTGTATCCATTGCCTCTTCAAACCCTAGGTTATTGGGGATGTCTCCCCTGGGCTAACCTCCCTAAACAGAAAGAACCTCCCCATCGAGGTGACATTGGGTGGGGAAGGTTCCTGTTACGCCAGTTTGTCCTCTATCCTATAGCCTGTGACCTAAATACAAACTGCGCGATAACAGGAACAATCATCCTAAGAGAATGAAAGGGGTGTCAGACAACTAGATAAACATTTTACATCAATATAGTAGTGTTCCTATAGAATAATGAGAGGAGGAAATAATCTTCTCAAAGCACTTACAAAGGAGAGGAATGATATAAATAGGAAATGAAATGACCTCAAGATGTAAGCGAACATTATAGCATCCATTGTAAAAAAAATTCATATAGAATATTTGTACCACAACTTTTGACTGAGTGTTTTTTTTTTCTCAACCACTACTATAGGTATTTTCCCCATATCAGATACTTTGTTCCACAAGTTGTGCCTCACAAATATAGTATGTCCTCAAAAAATCATGGTTCAATTAACACCAATAAATCATGAATGGTTAAGGAATGGTTCATCATGTGGACCCCAATTAAGTGTCTCAAAATAATTTGGGTTATTATGGGAAAGTTTGATTTTAGTAATGTAAAGAAAGAATTATAGATGAAGTGAATGAAATGGAAAAATGGAAAGGGAGAAAATTTAGAAATATAATACTCATACTTAACTAAGAATGGGAGTTGATCATGTGAGAACCTATTGAAGTGTGTGAAATACGTGAGCATGGTAATCCTAGTGCTAAATATAGTTGTGTACATGCAACATAGATGTTAGTGGATTACCTTGAGGGGAGAGGGATGGTGATACAGACACCTAGGGAAGTATAGGAAATGAGTAAAGGTGAGGAGAGAAGAAGGTGATAATTAGCAATATTAGGGTAGAACTAGTGAAGGAAAGAGGCAATAGGTGACAACACTTGGGAAGAAATAGTGAATGTTAGAAGAGAGGTGTGACAATATAGGGATATAACTAGTGAAGGAAATAGGTGAGTGGAAGGAGATTTTGAGGAAGTGCCCCCATAGTTGCAGTCTATCAGATGGGAAAACTAAGACCAATGAACCAAAGGTGATTACAGGTCCCATTTAGGAATAATTCATCTCCAATCATTCCCTCTTGAAGACAATAAACTAAAGGGAACTAATCAATAGTGAGGAAACCAAGAATAAGGGTGACCAAACAGGGGAAAGAGAAAGAAGAGAGGAGAAAGAAGAGGGAAGGTTTCCCTAACTAGTTCAAGGCTGGTGAGGAGAAACTAAAATATAAGCAAGGGCATGATATATTTATGAAATAATAATAATGACCAAAGGCCCAAGTTGTCCCCTTAAAGTTCCCATTTCAAGACATGGATTCATTCAATTTGGTAAACCATATTAAAATATGGAGTCCTTCTAAATATATTATAACTTCATGATATTGGTGAAAGGATAGGAACAAAAATTGAGGCTTTCCCCAATAATATATAAGAAAAGAGCAAGATAATAAGAATAAAGAGGAATACAACAAGGAATGTCACAAGAAACTAGAGGAGTGAAAAGGAGAGACTACCCCAAACAGGTTATGATAAATGAATAAAGACAAGAGATGATCAAGAAAAGAAGCAACTTGATAGGGTATGTAGAAGGATTATCATGACATATAAGAAAATAGGCATTACATGTTATAAGAGGTGTTATACCTAATTAGGTGGATTTTATTGGTTGATTAAGAATAAGTAGAGGCTTCAAAGAAACATGGAGAGTGCATAAAATAAACCAAGAAACAAGCCTTAAGAGTGACTTGAGTACATAGAGAGAAAGGAACATGATCTTATTGTATAGAATAAGTACTTGCTTCATGGAAATATAAGAGCTCACCCATAAAATTATAAGGGATGGTCATCATGTAATGTCCCCATCCAATTAGGAGTCACAAGGGGAGATTCCTCTAGCCTAATAAATTTCCCATGTGCCAAGGTGGAAAATGATCTAGAGAACATACTTCGCCTAGGAAAACTTTATAAAAGTTAAAGTGGAGAAAAAGGGGACATGGCTCCTAGGATAATAAAAAGCTACTTTAAAATTGTAAAGTGATAAACTCACTAAAGTGAATTTAAAGAAATAAAATAATAAAGGAGTGGCAAAAGATTCAAGTGAGTATTAAAAGGGGAAAATGAGGAATCTCTCCTCATTCAATCATTTTACAATTGAGAAAAATAAATTTAGAGAGCTCTTGCAGAAAGAGACTAGGGTTTGGAAACCATTCATTTGATTACTGGTTTTAGTGTTACAACGATACACCCTAGCTATTTTTGGGAGAAGAGATCACCCATATTTCTTCCTTTTGATTCAGTAATAGCCCAAATATCCTTAGGAATGGTATCTTCCATCAATTTGTGGCTGACTTTCAACAGCGGTGGATGAGTTATTTTGCAAAGAGGTTGACTTACTAAAGAGGGTCGAGTTTATCATATTTTTTGGTCATTTCCTTTGTTTTGATCAGTGATCATATGGTAGGGTCAAATATAACTATGTGGGGACAATTGTCTCAAGGAGAACTCATGGGTTCCTCTATGGGGAAGCATCTATTAGTTCCATGTGTGTTCTTTATTGTTGGATGAGTGATGTCTATCATTGAACGAATCCCTTCCATACCTAGGTCAATATTCTGTGAAATGAGCAACACCATTATTCAAATAGAAGTTAATTATTCCTAGAGGGCAAGTTCAATTGGAAAGGAAACCAAATCTGAAGTGAGAACGAGTTTCCTGTTGCAAGAAAAAAAGGGGTGAAACCTCTTGGTAAATAAGAGGCATCAATATAGACAGGTGGAGAGGGGTCAATTATTCCCAATAGTAACCTATAAGAGTCAAATATCATTTCATAGCAATCATCTCTTCTCACTATTCCAGATCTGTCATAGCATTATGTATGAGGTCAGATCCCTTAAGTTTTCATCAGTTGTAATCTAATAAACAATAAGACTTATGTTGATAAACAATGTGCTCCAATTAATCCCTATATACTAGTTTTGTATTGCTACCCCACCATAGCACGTTTTAATGTAGTTAATAAAAATATTCTTCAAATATCTATGGAAAGGGAACAAGAAAGAAGGTGGTAGGTCTCTTATATCATCGGAAACATGATCTTACCCAAAGGAAATTGGAGAATGTTGCATAAATCATCTAGATAAATTCACAAAGACCCTAGTATCAAAGGGCACTTGGAAACTAATCATCCATGCGTGTCTACAACAAGAAATTGTATATAACAAATACATTTCTCCATATTCCATAGAATTTCGGATTACAAACCCTCATAAAACACATAAAGGGGGTTCAGAATTATGGAATGCAGTATCGAAATAAACACACCTAATCACATAAGATCTATGTTGGAAAATAGGAAATGGAGAAAGGGTGAGAATGGAAGCATATTTTTGGGTAGGGTAAGACTTGGGCTAGATGCAGTTGCTATACATGCTTGGAAAGAAGAATCTCATCACCCTTCATCAAGTGGTAGAAGACCCAAGGATCTCTCCAAAATCATGGAAAACTTCACAAGATATTGGAATATATGGATTTAAATGCCAACTCTAGATATAATTCATAAGAAGTCTAAATAAAGCAGGGGTGCTTCTTTGAGTAGAGGAAGAAAAAATTATATGGGGATCTAATCCATCAAATGGAAGATATATCATGTGCCTAGGGTATATAATTCAACATATAGCCACTTTTAGAGGAGTCAATAATTTGAAATGGACAAAATTATGGAAATTGTCGACCCCTCCCAAGAACACTATGCAAGCATGGTTGGTCATAAAATGGGAAATCCCAAATTGGGATATGCCAAAAACGCATGGGTGGTATGGTCATAGGAAGTACACATTAAGTGGAGAAGAGGAAGATTTGGTAAATCATTTATTTATTCATTTTCTTTCAAAAAGGATTTCTAGACAATAGCTCAAAGACTTTGCAAAAAGTCACTTAATTGGTTAGGTGACAATATACAAGATGCTTTGGAATAGTGCATAAACCAAGCAGGGCTAGAGTACTTAGTATTGGAATTTGAGATGATGTGGTAAATTTGGTTAGAAAGAAACAAAATTGTTTTCCAAGGATGCTCTCCAAACATCTATAGGATTTTCTATAAACTGAAGGAAAGAATAAACCACATGCCCCCAAGAAAGCCTCCAAAACAATCCCACATCATAGTATCTCTAGTATTTTATCACACTAGAATAGAGGGTTTTTTTATGGGGCTTATCATGGAAATATGGGTCCTAATGGGGCTGGAAGATGGCTCATAAATTCCTTGGGTGGAAAATTATCTTTCAAACTAGGCATTGGGGAAGCATTAAATGACAATGCCAAACTGACAACAATAGATTCATTGTTGGACTTAGCATGGGAAGTAGGTAGGGAGATGATATTATATGGATAGTATCAAATTGATATAAATTGGATCATGGGATTCAATTCATATCTAGACATTACTCATCATGCCCGCATCAAGAACATAAGAGGAAAAAGGCATAATTTTCAACATATCTCCTTTATGCATTTATATAGAGAGTTCAACATTGAAGTGGATTTGTTAGAAAAAGATGTTTCATAGGTAATGTCAGGTACAATCCACATGGAGCACTCCATTTTGGGTCCCTCTCTCCCTATAGTTAGGTTTTTTTTTTTTTTTTTGTAAGTCAGAAAACAATATATTATCTTCGATGAAACATTAAACTTATACAGATAGTCTTTTGGAGTATTTTGGAGTATTTGTATAAACTATAGATACTATTTCCATGAGATGAAACCAACCCATCTCCAATCCAGTTCAAAAAATAAGCAGCCCTATAGGGTCAAAAAATATAACATTTGAAGTTCATAGGAACTGTAGTCTCGATGAAAGAAAGAAATGAACAAATCTACATCACTATTTAAGGCATGAATTATGAAGTTGTAAGAGAACCAATTTTAAAAACATAAATGACAACTAGCCTAGAGGAGACACTTGTCCATATGGAAAAGAGCCAGTGTTGTGTGAGGGAAGTCCATATGGAAAAGAGTCAGTGTCCCATGAGCAAAAAGGAATAGGAATGTTCAAGTTGATGGTGTCATGGGAAGACAAAGCCAATGCAGACGTCAGGAGATTTGGATGATATTGCAGATCCACCAACAATGAAATTATTTGATCCAGTTGTTCTATTCTATGCCTCAAATCAACCATTTCCCTCTGAGTCTTGAAAAGAAGCCAAAGATGCTCCTCCTGTAGATAGTACTCTAAACTTATTTAGATCCCTTGGGAGACTTGAGTGACTAGGCCAATTTTTAAGATGTATTCAGTGACTAGGACAATTTTTGAGATGTATTGACAGCTACATATAGTATCTACCATATAATTGTTGTATATGTGTACTCCTTTTATTATAAAAATGAGTATACTTTTTTCATTTTGAAAAAAATATAACCTATGCAACAAAACTCTAACCAAAGGATATTGAAAACTAATAGATTGCAAAATAGAATGAAAAAAAAAACATTTTAATCTTTTTAGACCTCATTCATTGTATAAATACAAAATAATCTGTTATCTCCCATGAAAAATGTCTCATCAGTAAAAACAAATATCAAAATATGAAATTATTTTATCTCAAAATATGAAATTGTTCAAAACTTTTCATTTAAAGTTCCATTGCATTTCTTTATGAAATCATTTTAATGAATACTAAATGACTATTCAAGTAAAGATCCAACCAAAATTCTTAGTAAACTAGGTTGGGTCATTAGGGATAATTAGAATTGGATTTAAATAGGGGATTAGATCATTTTAGATATTGGCACTATCGAAGGTAAACTAACAGTAACCATATCACTAAACAGGTTTTTGCATTCATATGTGGAACCACTTAACACCACTATCGTTTAACCAATAAACCACTAACCTTTAGCAACTAACAACTAACACCTAACACACTAACTTAGTAATCCCTAAATTGTAATCCGTTAACTTAATAATCTAATAAGAACTAACAGATAATCCACTCACCAATAATCCACTAACTCAATAGTTGTTCATGCCTAACTCATGGACAGAATAAACTGTAACCCATTAATTGGCTAACCATTTAACCCAGTAATCCACATTAAACCTTAAATCATAACCTATAAGCCAAGTAACCCCTAATTCCTAACTCACTAACCCATTAAAATACTACCTACTAATCCACTATTCCAATAAGCCCTAACTCAAAACCCACTATCTGGTAATCCACTAACCAACCATCTAACACATTAACACACTAATATCTAGCCCATTAAACCCCTTACGCCTAACTCATAACCCATTAAAAAAATAAACCATTGATCAACTAACCATCTAACATACTAACATGTTAATGACTAATCTATTAACCACTAACCCATTAACCCACAAACCACAAACCCATTAACCATCGAATCCACTACCAAACTAACACATTGACCTAGTAACTACTAACTTTTAAGTAATGGTTATAGTGAGGCATTACACTACTATAAGGAAGAAGAGAGTGGGGTCACCCCTTGATTTTAGTGAAAAACTAGGAAACCCTAGGAGGAGGAGGGAAAATAAAGGAGAGAGGCCCACTAGATTAATTAGGGGTTTACTCTTAATTAGTTATCTAGGCTTATAGTTTAATTGGGGTTTACAAAAAATAGATGATATATAAAAACAAACTAACAAAAAAAATTCAACTTGCCTATGTCAATTTACTAGTCTCTTTTGGTGAGATAATTAACCTAAGTGTTGTAAATTAAAGGGGGGAGAAATATAATAAACTCACTTAGATTAACACTGATGTAGGTGTTGAATCTACTTGGGATAAATATGAGAGTTATGATAGGCCTCCAAGAGAGTGTTCCACCTATTGAATGAACCTATACATGTAGCTAAATATTCCTATAAAACAAAATTGCATTTGATCTCCTATAAAATACAAAATA
>ML783348.1:961041-994828 GCA_009831015.1 Picea engelmannii | reverse complement strand
ACAAAATAATGTAGCAATGAAGTACTAGACATTGGCCAATGTGCCCTTCTAAGGGTTGATACCTCCCTTTCCTTCATTGTGCTAGAACCTCCCTTGAGGTAGTAGGGTTGAATCATCCAAGGTATGAGAGGGGAAAAAACCAACGAATATGCCTTAGGATTAAACAATGGGCCTTCAAGGTTAGAGCCAATACAATTACAAGAGATCACTGTAAAGGTTTTGGAGATGACAATTTCAAGTAACCCAAGAGAATGGAAGAGGAGTTAGGAAGCTAGATTAATATTTTATGCCAATTTGAGTGTGTACCTACAAGATAATGAAATTTTGAAAGAATATTTGAAGAGACTTTACAAAGAGGAGAGGAGTAGTAAAAATAGTCAAAGGAATGAACTAAAGGTGCAAGTGAATGTTAGATTAGCAATTGGAAAGAGAAAATTGTAAAAAAAATCCCTACCACTAATTTTGACCTTCAACCATGAGTTTAATAGCCTATACTACATGCATTTCCCTAAAACATGGCATCTATTCCATGAGATATGAATTATAGTCATGGTATTGATTGAAAACCCATAGTTTACTTGGTTCTAAAAGATCGAGAAGGGTTAAGAAAGGTTTGACCAAGTGACCCAAATTGGGTTTGTGCCATTGAGAACTTTAAATGAGGCATATTAACTAATTGTGGGCTAGATAAGGGGATTGAAGCCCCATACAGAACCCAAAAAATGGGTGAGTGTCCCAAGTCAGTGTCTCATGAGGTTTTATATCGCCAAAATGGTGACCAAAAGACAAGAGAGGGAGGAGGAAGGTAGTAAGACACCATCCCCAAGCACTAGACACCCTAATTTAAGTGACCCAAAATGAATTTGTCCCATTGAAAAATTTAAGTGAGGAATATTAACCAATTGTGGGCTAGATAAGGGGCTTGAAGCCCCATATAGAACCCAAATAGTGAGTGATTTCCCCAAGTTAATGTCTCACGAGGTTATATAACCCAAAATGGACCTATGTCATTAAGAACTTTAAATGAGGTATATTAACCAATTGTGGGTTGTAAAGGGGGTTGAAGAAACCATATAGAATTGAAACAATGGGTGACTGCCCCAAGTCAGTGTCTCAAAAGGTTTTATATCACCAAAATGGTGACCAAAATCCAATAGAGGGAGGATGAAGGTAGTAAGACATCCTACCTAAGCAATAGACATCCCTAGGAGGTTGCATATGTAATCTAAGATAAGGAAAATTAGGGAAGGTGGTTCATATTGAAAGGATGATAAATATATATAGATATCATCACTGAGTGGATCACATATCTATATGACACAAAAGTAGGCCACACCACAATACTTCTAGTAGGTAGTTTCATGTGAGTACTAAAGTGCAAAATCCCTATGCTACACTAACACATTGACACATAATCTCAACTATTTAATAACCACCACCAAACTAAATAACTAACCATCTGATCCACTAACAAATTAACTACTAATCCACTAATCCACAAACAACAAACCCATTAACCCAAAATACCATACTAACCACTAAACTAAGAACCCACTAATTAAATAACTACTTGAACTACTAACACACTATTAACTAACCCCCTAACTTTCTAACCTTTAAATCCCCATCCCATTAAGCCACTTAACCTACTATTTGTTAAATCATTAACCACCAATCATTATTCGCACATGGTAAAGATAAATATTAAAATTTTGAATTTATTTTTTGAAATACATATTTTATAATATTTTTATTGATTTATTTTTAACTATAGCTTTGATTGAAAGACACTAATCACTAACCCACTAATAAATAACCTTCTAACTAATAACCCACTAACGGATAAACTACAAAATGCTAAATTACTAACCTGCTAACCACTCACCACTTTTAGAACCTAATAATAAAAAGACAAAATTAAAATTATTAATTTTTTATTTTTACTTTTTCTTAAATAACATTTAAAACCACTAAAATAACATATTTTGAGTTAACTAACAAAAGATTATTATCCCAAAAATATAGTGAAATAAGACAATTTTATTAAAAAAAAAACATCATTTTAATTTTTTATATTTATTAAATTTTTTACATAATTAAAATCACTATTGCATGAGAAATTCCAAAATGTAGAGAAAATAGGCATTGACAAGGTGCAATACATGTATGTTTTAGAATTTCACATGTATTTTTTTTTTAAATAAAAAGGGGGTAATTCCTATTATTGTGTTGTTATGATAAAAAAAGCCACATGTCATCAGTCAGCCACCTGTTTCGCCAAATTAGCGAAAACCGGAACAGGTGCCAGACTGTTATACTTTTAGTCAAAAAAGATATCTGCCATCTTCCCTGCCAATTGGAAACCAAAGCAGATGGCGGATGTTTTCCCTTACAATTATGTTATAGAAATATAAATCAAACAAGCAACTGGAAAAAGAAAACAAGACAATAAATCTGCAACTTCCTAGTACAGAGAGTTGGGCAAGAGTTGTGCAAAGTACCACTACAAAGAACCAGAGACTAATCATTAGCACTTGGGGGTATGTCATCCGGAGCTCTGGTGAGAGGGTCGTCACTGGGCTGGAGCACGAAGGGCTTCACACAGGTCAAACAACATTGTTTTGCTGGTGCATTTAAGAATGCGTCAAATAGCATGTCGATCTGCTGACTTATGAGGGTGTCCTGATGGAGCTAGTTCGCCATTTGGCTCCTGAGGTCGAAGATGAGCTCTAGCTGCTCCGGGCTGAAGAGAGGTGGCGGAGCTAGGTTGAACTCAGTAATTGCAGTTAGCGGTGAATGTGCCAAGACTGGGTGGTTCTCCTGCACAATTCCCATGTCTCCTTCCTTGACCTGCTCTGTCTCTTCTTCATCTTTGTTGATCTTGTCCTGGATTGCAATGCTTTGAGCTTTGTGGAGGAATTCCTCCTCGACTATGCAGGTGGCACCTTCCATGGTAGCATGGGTGCTTGTTCTAGTTGTATTGATGCTTGGGAACTGTAAGTCATTCAGTACCATGAAGAGGAGGGATTTTGGTGGAACCTAGATAGGTTCCTCCAGAATTTCCTCCTCGACATAGGCCATCAGTGGAGTCCTTGGATTCTCCAAGTGTTGAGTCCTAGCAATGGACATGGCCCTTTCCATTTGCTGCAATCGTCTCTATCGAGCGGCATAGTTGTACCAGGCTGGTCTGTGCCTTGTCCTGCCTCTCTCCCTCGGCATGGCTAATCCTATAGGGCTAAGAATTCGTTGAATTATTGCCAAGAGAACCCACTGCATAGTAGTCCCATTCTCAGAGGAGGTAGGGTGGCGGAGCTCGAAGGAGAAATAATGTCATCCCAAGCCAAGTGGGAGATATAACCCTTGGGTGGACATGACCACTGTACACACATGTCTCCTGTAATTAATCCTTAGAGTCGTCATTAACCAAACTAAGGAGAGTTGTCCTCTCATTCTCTACGGATAATAATGGTCACCCTCCATTCAAGACTGAGGTGAAGAACGACGACCGACCATATTTATGGCTGGAGCCCTAGGAGGGATGCATGGCCTCCCATCGATACCTAACACCCCTTCCGAGACAATTTCATATGTATTTTAGATCCATTCTACAAATCAAATAAGATTTTATTCTTATACATGAAAATGGGTATTTGAAAATATAATGTGTTTGAAAGTGTTAAGAGGTTCCAAAACACCTTCTCCAACACCAAGATTTCCCTAATTTTTTTAATTTTTTCTGAAGGGTTAGGGAGAATATTTAGAGCACACCACCCTCGCTTAAAGAAGTATATGATACAATCTTGGTGGGTGACATTGAGATCACCCCACCCACATTACAATGATTTCATGGCAGTCTTGGTGGCAATATTTAGAAAACACCCACATGCCTTAGAAAAAATGTGGGCTAGTCTTGGTAGGCGATATTTAGATCACCCAAAACCCCCTGAATATGACATTGGGGTAGTGTTGGTGTTGCATATGTTGACAACTATTATGAGACCTCATAACACTTTGAAAAAAAATAATGATTTCATATACCCAAACAAATAATAGTTTCATAGTTTCATATATACAATTTCATATGTAGGAAGAATATATTGTGTTTTGAAAATGGGTGCCACAAAGTATGATAAATTTCTTGAAATCTGTTCTTTATATGTTTTGAAATTTATCATACTATTGAACTCATTTTTTTAACAAAATAAGATATCAATCCTACATGTAAAAATGATTTTTGAAAATATAATTGGCTTTCAAAGTGTTAAGAGGTCCCAAAACACCTATTATTTGAAATTGTCCTCCAGTGGTTGGGAAATATTTCAAGAACATTAAACATTGATTCCCCCTCCAACAGTACTTTGGTGTTCATTAGTTTATTCTTGTAAAAGTTTTTCGTAGAAAGACAACATTCTTGCCTAATACACAGAGCACAAAATTCAATTCTGCAAAAATATTTGTATTGACAAAACGAACAGGTCATAGGCCTACCATTTATGAATCCCTCTCTCCCACACCTCTTAAACAATGTTGTGGAAATCTCGGTATTAGAAGTCCTAAATAAGATTTTAAGTGACTCTTAATAATTTAGAAACAAAACATATATTTTAAATACCCAATTTTATAAATAGGAATATTATCTTTTTTTAGGGGTGCAAGGGAAAATTTAAAAATCCCCTTGATCTCAAGGCTATATTTATATATCCCCACCCACCTCTCAAACAATGTCGTGGCATTCTTGGTATCAAAATTCATGATAACTTTTTTGGTGGCTCTTAATAAGTTGCAAACAAAATATATTTTCAAATAACCATTTTTCATAGGAATATTATCTTATTTATTTATTTTGTGAAATTACTTCAAAATGTATGATCAATTTCAAATTGTAAAACAAAAAGTCTTGTATGAGGGCTCACATATATGTGAGCTTGCTAGAGACCTATTTTATTTAACGTTTCTAATTTATCACATGTTTGGACCCATTTAAAAGAAAAAAGAAAAAAAAATTACATATGAAAATGATTATCTACAAATATTATTTGTTTGCAAAGTGTGAATAAACCCCTAAACACCTATTATCTACAAATATTATTTATTTGCATAGTGTGAAAAGACCTCTAAACACCTATAAAGACCTCTTAATACAAAATCACCATGTTGTTTATAAAATGGGTGAGGGAGATTTCCCTCCAAGACCACTTGAAGGTGTACTCCAAATTGCTCCAACCCCTCTCAAAAATAATGTTAGGGAAATATTGGCATCGAAGGTCCTCATAGGTGTTATGGACCTCTTATTACTTTGCAAACAAATTATTTTTCTAAATACTCATTTTCGTATATAATAATATATATATTTTTAAATAATTTCCAAAACTATTTTGGATTTAAAAAAAAAAAAAATTAGGTTTCGAATCAAAGTTTTAAAACTATTTTCTATACATTTTAAATTTTACATAATTTTTAAACCATTTTGGAAAGAGAAAACTCGTTGTTATAAGATAATGGATATATCAAAATAGATATAATAATAATAATAATAATAATAATAATCTATTTTTAAGGTCACAGTCAAGTCAGCACACCAAATTGGTGTATGAGACCCCCTTGTTTGTGGGACAAGGGACCCCCCTCCGCCCAACGATTTGACTGGTAAAGTCTATGAAGGTATACATGCCCTACCCCCCTCTTAATTTGAACCTATGACCTCTTAAGAGGCCTAGAACATTATATGAAAATATAATGTACTTTCAAAATATTAAGAGGCCTAGAACACCTATTATAATCGTTTACCCAACATTATTTTTAAGTGTTAATGGAGTGATGTTGATTAGATTAACCTAGGCATCATCTCAACATTAGGTGCCTTGATAGGCATTCCAATGCCTATTAATGTTTTACAAATCAATTATATTTTTAAACACCCATTTGTCTTATATTAGATGAATAACTTATGTTTTAAAGGTGCTCGAGATAGTATGTGAAATTCCTTTATAAATTCTCATTTATAAATTTATAAATTCTTATTTATAAATTTATAAATTCTCATTTAAGTATAAATGATTTTTTTTATTAAATAAATTGTTTTAAAATATATGAACTAAGAAAATTTGTTAATTAAGGTTGGTTGTCATTGATGTCAACTCTTGAAGAAAGCCCTATAGTACAAAGGTTGGGTAACAGACCCAAGATTGTTTGATGTAAATACGACTCGTTATTGTCTTGTCATGGTTGATAATAAGTAGAAATGGATGAACTCCAAAGTGGTCCCCTTATGGTGAAATCCCTCACGAGACGACGCTTTGCAGATTGAGTTATCCTAGAAGTATAGTTAGAGAACCCATGCTTATTTGTGGAATAATGAGATAAAGGTCAGTGAATTTTTCATTGAAACTATCCTAGATGGATAGTGCTTGTCATTCCATTTCCGGTGGTATGTGGAACATCACATAACTCCTCACGGTTAGAGAGCTATGGCCATGAGAAGTTGGAGAACCCAGGTTTGGGTAATGGACCCAAGTTTGTTTGATGGATAATGGTATGAGTTTTGATATATGTGTAGGTAATACTATTATATATAGATGGTACATGTCATTCCATTTCTGGTGGTATGTGGAACGTCACATAACTCTTCACGGTTTGAGAGTTATGGCCTTACGAAGTTGGAGGACCCTCTTATATCATCTAGAAGACCCAAAAGGTCAAAGTAGTCAAAGTGGTAAAAGAGATTTTAGAAGGTAAATAATAAAGTGAATTGATAAGTGTACTATAATTCAAAGTGAATAAAAAATAAATTATTTAAATAATAAATTTAATGGAGAAATTAGAAGTGGGCTAACCCTAAAATAAGGAAAGTGGGCAAAGTGACCTAGAAGATGTTTTTAAGGAAGCTACTTGGAGAGTATAAATAAGAGGAAAGGCTCTCTCTTTTTAGATAAAATTGAGAATATTGAATACCTATAGGTGTCTGAGGTAACCAAAGGATATATAAGCCGAATTTCTGAGAGAAGGTGAAGAAAAGAAGGCCATAATTCAAGGAAGGATAAATTCTTTAGATGATGCTTTCTAAGGTATGTTATTTGTAGGTCATCTAATAATTTTCGCAATAAATTTTTTTTCTAGACTGATTCAGACCGTGAAATTGCTATTCCATTGAGGAAACATATCCAAGTATCTGTGGTTAAAAATTCAGCTTGTGGGTCGTTGTATTTGTGGGGTTACACTCCATAGAAAATAGGGTTTGTGGCTAGTCCTGAAACTAGTCAAAAACAGGTGTTTCGAGTAAAAACGTCATAAATTATTCATAACATATACAAACTTAGTAAGGAAAAATGTGTTCGTTAGATTACATTTTGTAGTATGATGTGTAATAGTTTCAGATCGATTCAACAAATATTCTACGCGAGGAACACTCTACAAGGCCGTTCTCTAGAATAAGCTAGAATTCAACAAGGTATGCCATTTTTTCTATAACTACTTTTCTGAGAGGTTCCAGGTAGTGACACATTAAAGGTGCTCAAGATAGTATGTGAAATTCGTTTATAAATTCTCATTTAAGTATAAATGATTTTTTTTTATTAAATAAATTGTTTTAAAATATATGAACTAAGAAAAATTGTTAATTAAGGTTGGTTGTCATTGATGTCAACTCTTGAAGAAAACCCTGTAGTACAAAGGTTGTGTAATGGACCCAAGATTGTTTGATGTAAATATGACTTGTTATTGTCTTGTCATGGTTCATAATAAGTAGAAATGGATGAACTCCAAAGTGGATGAAAAATACATATAAGCCGACTTTCTGAGGGAAGGTGAAGAAAAGAAGGCCATAATTCAAGGAAGGATAAATTCTTTTGATGATGATTTCTAAGGTATGTTATTTACAGGTCATCTCACCATTTTCGCAATAACATTTTTTCTAGACTGATTCAGACTGTGAAATTTCTCTTCCATTGAGGAAACATATCCAAGTATCTGTTCTAATAAATTCAGCTTGTGGGTCGTTGTATTTGTGGGGTTACACTCCATGGAAAATAGGGTTTGTGGCTAGCCCTGAAACTAGTCAAAAATAGGGGTTTCGAGTAAAAATGTCATAAATTATTCATAACACATACAAACTTAGTAAGGAAAAATGTGTTAGTTAGATTACTTTCTGTAGTATGTTGTGTAATAGTTTCAGATCGATTCAACAAATATTCTGTGAGGGGAACACTCTATAAGGCCGTTCTCTAGAATAATCCAGAATTCAACAAGGTATGCCATTTTTTCTATAACTACTTTTCTGAGAGGTTCCAGGTAGTGACACATTAAAGGTGCTTGAGATAGTATGTGAAATTTCTTTATAAATTCTCATTTATAAATTTTAAATCAAATTTATAAATTTTCATTTATAAATTTATAAATTTATAAATTCTCATTTAAGTATAAATGATTTTTTTTCATTAAATAAATTGTTTTAAAATATATGAACTAAGAAAAATTGTTAATTAAGGTTGGTTGTCATTGATGTCAACTCTTAAAGAAAAACTTGTAGTACAAAGGTTGGGTAATGGACCCAAGATTGTTTGATGTAAATTTGACTCGTTATTGTCTTGTCATGGTTGATAATAAGTAGAAATGGATGAACTCCAAAGTGGTCCCCTTATGGTGAAATCCCTCACGGCATGACGCTTTACGGATTGAGTTATCCTAGAAGTATAGTTAGAGAAACCATGCTTATTTGTGGAATAATGAGATAAAGGTCAGTGAATTTGTCATTGAAACTATCCTAGATGGATAGTGCTTGTCATGCCATTTCGGGTGGTATGTGGAACATCACATAACTCCTCACGATCAGAGAGTTATGGCCATGAGAAGTTGGAGAACCCAGGTTTGGGTAATGGACCCAAGTTTGTTTGATGGATAATGGTATGAGTTTTGATATATTTGTAGGTAATACTATTATATATGGATGGTACATGTCATTCCATTTCTGGTGGCATGTGGAACGTCACATAACTCTTCATGGTTTGAGAGTTATGGCCTTACAAAGTTGGAGGACCCTCTTATGTCATCTAGAAGACCCAAAAGGTCAAAGTAGTCAAAGTGGTGAAAGAGATTTTAGAAGGTAAATAATAAAGTGAATTGATAAGTGTACTATAATTCAAAGTGAATACAAAATAAATTATTTAAATAATAAATTTAATGGAGAAATTAGAAGTGGGTTAACACTAAAATAAGGAAAGTGGAGAAAGTGACCTAGAAGATGTTTTTAAGGAAGCTACATGGAGAGTATAAATAAGAGGAAAGGCTCTCTCTTTTTAGATACACTTGAGCATATTGAATACCTATAGGTTTCTGAGGTAACCAAAGGATATATAAGCCAGATTTCTGAGGGAAGGTAAAGAAAAGAAGGCCAGAATTCAAGGAAGGATAAATTATTTTGATGATGCTTTCTAAGGTATGTTATTTGCAGGTCATCTCACAATTTTTCCAATAACATTTTTTCTAGACTGATTCAGACAGTGAAATTGCTATTCCATTGAGGAAACATGTCCGAGTATCTATGGTAAAAAATTCATCTTGTGGGTCATTGTCTTTTTGGAGTTACACTCCGTGGAAAATAGGGTTTGTGGCTAGTCCTGAAACTAGTCAAAAATAGGTGTTTCGGGTAAAAATGTCATAACTTATTCATAACAGATCCAAATTCAGTACGAAAAAATGTGTTACTTAGTGTACATTATGTAGTATGTTGTGTAATAGTTTCCGATCGATTCAACAAATATTCCGTGTGGGGAAAGCTCCATAAGGTCGCTCTATAGAATAAGCCAAAATTCAGCAAGGTATGCCATTTTTTCTATAAATACTTTTTTGAGAGGTTCCAAGTAGTGACACCTAGAGTAATTGAATAAAACACACTAAATAAAATTGTATATCAGTTTCATATCTTTATTCATTACATGTACAAATTTATGATTATTTCAAGTTAGGGTTGTTGACTAATCCAAAACTAGTCATGTGAGACTAAAGAAAAGTTTGATGTAAATGCTAGTCTCTTGTTGTTTAAAGTTAAGAAAGGTTTGTAGGTATGTGATCATATACACTAGGTATATTACATAGTTATAAATCATATTTGGATGATGAAATTTATGAGGGCTTTTGGTTGTGGTACAAGTTGGGTACATGGTTGAGACAAGTAGTTGATGAGTTGGCACATACATGAGGTGTATAGTTGATGATGTTGGTACATATTGATGAGTCATAGTTGATGAGTAGGTGACACATGATTGGTACATACTTGGTACATGGTTGGTTTCACTTGTTTATGGTACAGGTTGATTATAGATTGTTTGGTACAGGTTGGTGCATGGTTGATGCACTTGTTTATGGTACAGGTTGGTGCATGGTTGATGCACTTGTTTATAGTACAGGTTGAGGTACAGGTTGATGCATGGTTTATGCATGGTTTAGGTTTATTGGTATAGGTTTACAACAGTATATCTCACAGTGATAGTGTGACAGTGGTTCCATCATTCTACTTCTACTTCAGGGTGGTTGGACGGGGAAAGGATAGGTGGTTGTAGCCACCTTCTAGTTGTAGCCAGAGAACATAGGGGGTTGTAGAATCCTTCTGGTTGTAGCCAGAGAATCGGAGAATTGGAGCTTCCCTTAGGTTGTATCCTGAGAAACTAGGGGGTTGGAGCCTCCTTCCAGTTGCAGCTAGAAAACAAAGGAAGTTGGTGCTTCCAATGAATGTAATTATTCAAGACATATAAGAAAAATAATTCTGTGGTTTTCTTCTGATTTGGGTTTCCACATAAAACACTGGTGTATTGTGTATGTGTGTTATTTTTCATTTCTTATTTCTCATTATTGGATAATAATTCTACATTGATATAACACTTGGATTATTTGAAGAAAAATGATTATAATTACGCTATTACTGATTCACCCCCCCTCTCAGTAATCCAACAATTGGTATCAAAGCAGGTTCCTTCAGAAATTAGTTTAACCACTTAAAGGTAGATCATGGAGAGTACCAACTTGTATAAAAATGGAATACCACAGTTTGATGGACAAAAATATGTTTTTTGGAGAATAAGGATGAATACATGTATACATGCACATGGATTTCAAGTTTTGCAATCAATTGTAGATGGATACACAACACCAACAATTCTAACAACAAATGACAAAGTAGTGAAACTCGGTGAGAATAATTCCAAATCCAAAAATGCACTTTTGAATGGTCTTTGTGATACGATATTCACCAAAGTTTCACATTGTAAATCCACTAAAGATATTTGGGACAAGCTTCAAAATATTTACGAAGGAGATACAAAAGTTAAAGCATCAAAGCTTCAAACTTACAAAGGTTGGTTCTAACAACTAAAAATGAAGGAAGATGAGAATATTGCAGCGTACTTCTTACGAGTTGATGAAACAGTGAATGAAATCATAGGATTGGGAGAATAAATCGAAGAATCTGTAATTGTTCAAAAGGTACTAAGATCTCTTCCTATGATATTTAACCCTAAGATGTCAACACTAGAAGAAATATCGGATTTAAACTCAATAAGCATGGGTGAACTGCATGGAATATTCACAGCATATGAAATGAGAACTGAACAAGAAAATCCAGATGTAAAATAAGAAGCCTTCAAAGAATCCAAAAGATCAAAGAAAAAGAAAAAGGAACAAGAAGAATATAGCAACAACAGTGATGTATTGGAAGATGATGAAGAAGTGGTCAACTTCATCAAAAGACTGAACAAGGAAACCGATGGTAGGTATAGAGGTAAGATTCATTTAATTTGTTTTAATTGTGATGGTATTGGTCATTTTGATAACAAATTTCCTCATAATAAAAAGAGAAATGATGAAGGTTACTCAAAAGGAAAACACACATATAAAGACAAAAAAACTACAAATAAAGTTTTCAAGAAAAGATTATGCACCAAAGAAGACATCTCATCATCAGATGAAGATGAAGTCGGTGACAGTGAGACAAGAAGAGTTCTATTCATGGCAGTAAAATACTCTAACAAAGAAGACTCTGAAGAAGAATATGAAGAAGTCGAAGAAGAATATGAAGAATTCGAAGAAGAAACTGAAGAAGCAGAAGTGGACTATCAAGAAGAATTAATGTGTGCCATAGAAGTTATCAAAAGAGAAAAGAAGAAAAATAAGAAACTGCAAGCAGAACTAGACAAGAAAAATTATACTTGAGAACTAGAACAAACGATCACAAAATTGAAGGTTCAAATAGAAGAAGATAAAAGAATTGATGAAGCACTCAAATAAACGATAGAAGAAAATGACAGAATCATTGGAAACTTGGAAGCAGAGATTGTCACACTAAGAAAGGATATTCAAAAGAAAAATATGCAGAATAGCTCGAAAGTTTTGGATGACATTATCAGTAGTCAAAAATATCATATTGACAAGTCCGGACTTGGATGCAATAAAAAAGAAAAGGGATCAAGCTCCAAAACAACAGAGCAAGAAACATATCCAAAACGTTATGTAGAAACAATCAAAGGGGATAGAAAGATATACAAGGAAGATTACAGGGACACTCCTCCACCAAGAAGATTCAGATTTTAGAATCAACAACAAACATATAGGCCTCAAGAAGAATAAGGATTCATAAGAGCACCTCCTTTCAGAAGATCTTCAACTCCCAGGTATCAAACTATATTTTTTGGTTTATGTTATGTATGTAATAATTTTGGACATAAAGTTGTTAATTGCAGAGATAAAAACAGGAACAATAACAACTTTGAGAGTCATACACAAAGGGGTTATTCAAGAAGACCTAGTGAAACACAGAGAAGAAGTTACAACAGGTTTGAATCTTTGAGCACTAAAGTGGAATGTTACAAATGTGGCCAAAGATTGCAGAATGACAGTCCTTCCTAAAGAACCTCAACAAAATAACAACAATCACAGACATGAACCTCAGAAAATGACATGGATAAAAACAAGATCAATATAGCAATGAATAATGAAAAATTTCTCTAACAACTAAGAAGAAGAAACATGATTGGTATGTTGACAATGGATGTTCAAAACACATGACAGGTGATAGAGACAATTTTCTTACATTACGAAAGGAAAGAGATGGACCAGTCTCCTTCGGAAATGATGATTCAACCAAAATCATTGGAAAATGCACGGTCCAAATTGGGAACAAGAATGAAAAGGCATAAAATGTTTTACTAGTAGAAGATATGAAACATAATATTCTAAGTGTGAGTCAAATGTGTGACCAAGGTCATAAAGTTACTTTCGATTCACAAAAGTGTGAGATAAGAAAAGAAGGTTTGGGGAAATTGGTCGCTACAGCTGCAAGAACTTCAAACAACATATATGTGTTAAGTGAAATTTGAAATGAAAAGTGTTGTCTAGGAAAGGAAGATGAAAGTTGGCTATGGCATAGAAGAATGGGGCACATACATTTTGATAACCTTGTCAAACTCAACAAAATAGAAGAAGTCAAAGAAATGCCCCAGATCACGAAACCAACAAACACTTTATGCAAACATTGTCAACAAGGAAAGCAAACAAAGAACAAGTTTAAATCAAAGGAATATTCAATGACAAGACCACTAGAAATTGTGCATATTGATCTAGTTGGACCAACTACAACAAAGGGTTGAAAAGGTGAGAAATAATTTATGTTATTAGTTTTTGGAAGCAAATGCTATATAAAAAGAGAAGATGGTGGAATGGGAAAGTTTGACTCTCGTGTGGAAAAGTGAGTACTTGTTGGTTACTCAAGTACAAGGAAAGCATACAAGTGTTACAATCTAAGATTGAACAAAGTTGTGGAAAGAATCAATGTAACAATTGATGAAACAGAAAGACCAGAATCAAAGAAAGAAAATGAATCAATGAAACAACCCTTAGAAGAAGAAGTAGAAGATGAAAAATAAGTAGAAGGGGAAGATGAAGAGAATCTGACAGAAGCATAAGAGCAAGTTCAGCAAGTGTCTCCAAAGACACCCAATAAACGAGTACAGAAGAATCATCCTTCAGATCATATTATCGAAAACAAAGATGCAGGAGTGGATACTAGAAGAAGAATCCATTCACCAGAACAAACACACCTAGCACTCTTATTTACAATTGAACCAAACTGTTTTGAAGAAGCCAACAAGGATGAATCTTGGAATAAGGCCATGGATGAAGAATTGGATCAAATAGAGAAAAATGACACTTGGGAACTGGTTCCAAGACCAAAGAATAAGAATGTGATCGACACAAAGTGGGTCTTCAAGAATAAATTGAATGAAGATGGACAGGTTACAAGGAACAAAGCTAGATTGGTATGTAAAGGATATGCACAAGTTGAAGGAATTGACTTTGAAAAGACATTTGCCCCAGTTGCTAGAATGGAAGAAATATGTTTTCTTTTAGCTTATGCATGCTCCAAAAATATTAAAATGTATCAAATGGATGTAAAATCATCTTTTCTGAATGGGGAACTTGAAGAAGAAGTCTACATTGAACAACCAAAAGGATTTAAATTGTCAGAAAATGCAGATTATGTGTGTAAATTAAAGAAGGCCTTGTATGGTCTAAAACAGACTCTTAGAGCATGGTACTCTAGACTGGATAAGTATCTGTAGTAGGAAGGGTTCATAAAAGAAAGTGCAGACAACAACCTCTACATCAAGGTAAGTCAAGGTAATATTTTATTAATTGAAGTTTATGTTGATGATATTATTTTTGGTAGTGATGATGACAGGTTAAGCTAGAAATTTGCAAAAGATATGCAGAATTAATTTGAAATGTCGTTACTTGGAGAACTATCCATCTTTATGGGACTTTAGATATGCTAAAAAACCCAAGGAAATTTTATTTCTCAAACCAAGTATATCATAGAAATGCTAAAATGGTTCGGTATGGAAGATTGCAAACCAATTATCACTCCCATGCAAACCAGTTGCAAGTTGAGAAAATATGATGATTTGAAGTCTATAGATCAGAGGCAATACAGGTCAATGATTGGTAGCCTACTATATGTGACAACATCCAAACGAGATGTAATGCATGCAGATGGAAAAGTGACATGATTTCAAGCAGCACCAAAGGAATCACATGTATTAGTAGTGAAGAGGATTTTTAGATATCTCAAAGGAACATAAGAGTTTGGATTATGGTATCCAAAAGGAAAGGATCTATCACTTATTGCCTACATAGATGCAGATTGGGCAGGTTGTATTGATGACCAACGAAGCACCAATGGAGCATCATTCTACTTGGGTGAGTGTTTAGTATCATGGCTAAGAAAGAAACAATCATCAGTATCCTTATCTACAGCTGAGGTAGAGTACATTGCAACAACATCATGTTGTACACAGGTTCTTTGGATGAAACAAACTTTGACAGATATACAGGTTGAGTATGATGAGTCCATTCCAATCTATTGTGATAATACAAGCACCATCAGTATCTCAAAGAATCCGGTGATGCACTCCAATACGAATCACATTCCAATCAAGTATCACTCTTTACGAGAATAGGTTGCAGAAAATAACATCAGAGTTGAGTATGTGGGCACAAAAGAACAAGTGGCAAACATCTTTACAAAACCACTTCCACGGGAAGCCTTTGAGTATCTTCACAAGAGACTTAGAGTTATTTCTAATCCAAAATGAACTATTTTTAATGTTTTTCTTTTATTTCTTAGATGTACACAAGGAATCACCATAAGAAGATAGTTCAGTCAGGGGGAGCAACCCCAGATGGAAAGATACCTTTGCCATTGATGACAAAGGGGGAGAGATTTATTAGATGCAGAGGACATAGGCATGGTTCCAGGGGGAGAAGATTTATCAGATGTAGAGGACAGAGGCATGGTTCTAGGCGGAGCATGAATTATATGATTTTAGAATTGCATTAGAGTGTTGCCATCAATGCCAAAGGGGGAGATTGTTGATTAAGGTTGGTTGTCATTGATGTCAACCCTTAAAGAAATCCCCGAAGAACAAAGGTTGGGTAATGGACCCAAGATTGTTTGATGTAAACATGACTCATTATTGTCTTGTCATCTTTGATAATAAGTATAAATGGATGAACTCCAAAGTGGTCCCTTATGGTGAAAGCCCTCACGAGAAGACGCTTTGCAGATTGAGTTATCCTAGAAGTATGGTTAGAGAACCCATGATTATTTGTGGACTAATGAGATGAATTTTAGTGAATTTGTCATTGAAACTATCCTAGATTGACAGTGCTTGTCATGAAATTTCCGGTGGTATGTGCAACGTCACATAACTCCTCACGGTTATAGATTTATGGCCATGACAAGTTGGAGAACCTAGGTTTGGGTAATGGACCCAAGTTTGTTTGATGGATAATGGTATGATTTTTGATATATTTTCAGGTAATACTATTCTATATGGATGGTACATGTCATTCCATTTTTGGTGGTATGTGGAATGTCACATAACTCCTCATGGTTTGAGAGTTATGGCCTTACGAAGTTGGAGGATCCTCTTATGTCATCTAGAAGCCCCAAAAGGTCAAAGTAGTCAAAGTGGTTTAAGAGATTTTAGAAGGTAAATAATAAAGTGAATTGATGAGTGTACTATAATTCAAAGTGAATACAAAATAAATTATTCAAATAATAAATTTAATGGATGAATTAGAAGTGGGTTAACCCTAAAATAAGGAAAGTGGGTAAAGTGACCTAGAAGATGTTTTTATGGAAGCTACTTGGAGAGTATAAATAAGAGGCAAGGATCTCTCTTTTTAGATAAAATTGAGAATATTGAATACCTATAGGTGTCTGAGGTAACCAAAGGATATATAAGTGACTTTCTGAGGGAAAGTGAAGAAAAGAAGGCCATAATTCAAGGAAGGATAAATTCTTTTGATGATGCTTTCTAAGGTATGTTATTTACAGGTCATCTCACCATTTTCGCAATAACTTTTTTTTCTAGACCGATTTAGACTGTGAAATTTCTATTCCATTGAGGAAACATATCCAAGTATCTATGGTAAAAAATTCAGCTTGTGGGTCGTTGTATTTGTGGGGTTACACCCCATGGAAAATAGGGTTTGTGGCTGGTCCTGAAACTAGTCAAAAACAAGTGTTTCGAGTAAAAACGTCATAAATTATTCATAAAATATACAAACTTAGTAAGGAAAAATGTGTTGGCTAGATTACATTCTGTAGTATTCTATGTAATAGTTTCAGATCGATTCAACAAATATTTTATGCAGGGAATGCTCTACAAGGCCATTCTCTAGAATAAGCCAGAATTCAACAAGGTATGCCATTTTTTATATAACTACTTTTTTGAGAGGTTCCAGGTAGTGACACATGAAAGAATTGCATAAAACACACTGAAGAACATCGTGTATCAGTTTCATATCTTTATTCATTACAGGTACCAAGTTATGATTATTTCCAGTTAGGGTTGTTGACTAATCCAAAACTAGTCATGTGAGACTAAAGAAAAGTTTGATATAAATGCTAGTCTCTTGTTGTTTAAAGTTAAGGAAGGTTTGCAGGTATGTGATCATATACACCAGGTATCTCACAGAGTTATAAATCATATTTGGATGATGAAATTTATGAGGGCTTTTGGTTGAGGTACAAGTTGGGTACATGGTTGAGACAAGTAGTTGATGAGTTGGCACATACATGAGGTGTATAGTTGGTGATGTTGGTACATATTAATGAGTCATAGTTGATGAGTAGTTGACACATTATTGGTACATACTTGGCACATGGTTGGTTTCACTTTTTTATGGTACAGGTTGATTACAGATTGTTTGGTATAGGTTGGTGCATGGTTGATGCACTTGTTTATGGTACAGGTTGGTGCATGGTTGATGCACTTGTTTATGGTATAGGTAGATTACAGGTTGAGGTACAGGTTTATGCATGGTTCAGGTTTATTGGCACAGGTTTACATTGGTATATCTCACAATGATAGTGTGACAGTGGTTCCATCATTCTACTTCTACTTCAGTGCGGTTGGACGGGGCAAGGACAGGTGGTTGTAGCCACCTTCCGGTTGTAGTCGGAGAACATAGGGGGTTGTAGCCTCCTTCTGGTTGTAGCTAGAGAATTTGGGAGTTGGAGCTTCCCTTAGGTTGTATCCTGAGAAACTAGGGGGTTGGAGCCTCCTTCCAGTTGCAGCTGGAAAACAAAGGAAGTTGGTGCTTTCAATGAATGTAATTCTTCAAGACATATAAGAAAAAACATTCTGTGGTTTTCTCCCGATTTGGGTGTCCACATAAAACATTGGTATAATGTGTATGTGTGTGATTGTTCATTTCTTATTGCTCATTATTGGATAATAATTCTACATTGATACAACACTTGGATTATTTGAAAAAAAATAATTATAATTACACTATTACTGATTCATCCCCTCTCAGTAATCCAACAAAAATAAGAAAAAAAAAATATCAACTAAGAAAAAGAAATAAAAAAAAATAGTATTGACTTCCCTAACAACATTTAATGACATTTTCAAGAGAGTTGGGGGTGATCTACATATCACCTTCCCCAACGGTAATATTTATATTGACACCCATATGGCCTCGAAAACTTCCCTAACAACGTTTAATGACATTTTCAAGGGAGTTGGGGGTGATCTACATATCACCTTCCCCAAGGGAAATATTTATATTGACAACCATATGGCCTCGAAAACAACTTTGGTTGGTGTTAAGTTGATTTTATTTTTTAATTTTTAAGTTCTATTATTATTAGTCTTTTGAATTTTCTTTTTACTATCTTTTAAACATGTTATTATCTTAAATTTGAAATTTATTTTTACTATTTTTAAAATTTTCATCATCAAAGTATTATTATCTTAAATTTGAAATTTTTGGAGTTACATTTTGCATATGAAGAATGTTATATAATTTTGATATTTTTGAAGTTACATTTTCCAAAGTATTATTATCTTAAATTTGAAATTTTTGGAGTTACATTTTGCATATGAAGAATGTTATATAATTTTGATATTTTTGAAGTTACATTTTCCCTATGGAGTTAAATTTTTTTTTATTAAAATATTATTATCTTAAATTTGAAATTTCTTTTAACTATTTTTAAACTTTTCATCATCAAAATATTATTATCTTAAATTTCAAGTATTATTATCTTAAATTTGAAATTTTTGGAGTTACATTTTACATATGAAGAATGAGAAAGTTATATAATTTTGATATTTTTGAAGTTACATTTTTCCATATGGAGAATGAGAAAGTTACATAATTTCTATTTTTTTTTAGTATGTGATATTTTTATTTTTTTTAAATATTTTTTTATAATTTTGAAAATTTTGAAATTAGATAAAAAACAATTAGGAAATTTTGATAATTAAAATTTTGTTACTTCTATTTCGTATAAATGTTTTTAAAAAATGATTTTTAATAATTTTGGAAATTTAATTTTTTTTTTTGTAACATCTCGCTCTTGAGCGTATTGAGTGAATTTATTTTTTGAAGATACTTATGTGTAAATGATCCAGATTATTATATTATTCGTCGTTTGATTATGATTATGAGACATTATGGATATGATAAGATGTTATTTTTTTGTATTTACATAGACAAGTGTTATTGATCGGGTTCTCCTGAGTGTGCAGGACTTTGGACCTCGAGGATGCAGAGACATCGATGAAACCCCTTGGACTATGGATCAAGTTAGGGAGTGGATTGTTGGGTTGAAAATTGTTGATGTGACTTATGTACATATGGTTAGATGTTATGATGATTGATTATTATTGCTGACATGATTCGTTGATGCATGCAGTCTAATGATATCTTTCCGACCAGACTCACATGTGGAGTAGAGGGGCACGCACGACAACCAAAGACTTGGAGGGAGAGGTGTGGGAGCAGCCCTTCCAAAACCTACTAGCACTCTCACTATGGCTCTAACTGTAGGTTAAGGATTACCTAGTTCGAGAAGACCCACGATGCCATGAGGGAAGACTGTGACAGTCGCTCACGATGATTCTAAGGGGTGCGCAATAAGGCAAGGGCCTTATTCCTTAGAGGCCCTTAGTCTCCCACAAGATCACCTGGAAAAGTATTGACTCCAGGGTTTTTTTATGTCTACCAAGCCATTCAAGAGGCGAGTGCCACCCTTGGAGCACGTAGTGCATCCTAAAGGGAACGTCACACAAGGAAAACAGAAGAGGCGAGTGGCACCCTTGGAGGACGTAGTGCGTCTTGAAGGGCACGTCACGCAAGGAAAACATAACGAGGCGAGTGGCACCCTTGGAGCACCTAGTGAATCCTGAAGGGCACACCACGATTTTGACTGGTAAGTGAATAAACCTATTCGGCCTTAAAATGAATGATGTGATAAGTAAGAGTTAAAAACATTTTTCCCTAATAAAAATGTTGCCCAGATAGAGAAATTAAAACCTAGGTCTAAGTAAAACATGTGGTCAAAAATTAATAATAAATAAAAATATAACAAGAAGGGGGTTAAGAAATTCAATTAATTTATTTAATTCAAATTATCATGAAGAATTAAAATTTTAAAAAGGGAAATGGTTGTTTTTATCTATTTTGCTAATTTAATTTTAGTTAAAAACAAAAGAGGGTAATTGGTTGTTTTGTTTACACCTGCTAAATTTTATTTTTAGTTAAAAAGGAAAAAGCGGGAAACTTAAAAGAAATAGGAAACTTAAAGAAAAAGAGGATACCTAAAAAGGGGTGGGGGAGGTAAAGAAAAAAGGATGAATGCCTAACTTAGTAAGGAATCTTGCCATTTGAACTTTCTAATTATGAACTCAACTAGGAATTAAGTAAGGCGTAATTCACTTAAGAAGTGTAAGGGAATCTTGGGACACCTAGGAGCGTTTTTAGGAATTCTTTTAGGTGGGTGAGGGAAATAGGAATAATTGAATAATTAATAAAATTAATTTTCTAGTGCAACTAGGGGATCGGGTGACATGTGTACGGAGGAGGTTTTTTCCTAATTAAAATTAATGAAAAAATGAATTTACTGAGAATTTGGGAAACTAATTACTTAAAGACTCTATAAAAAGGATGGAGGAGGAGGAGGAGGAGTATGCATGGGAACTTTATGCGTAACTTTACGTTGTTGAATTTTTGTCTTGACTCAACTTCTCTTATGGGATTTGGGATACCTAGCTTGGGTAACGAGTGGTAGCTCGACCTTGCAAGGTGAGCTGGGTGTTAGCGGTTCTCTGGTATTGTGTGCATGGCCCCTTTGCAACTCGGGGGGCTCAGGGGGAAGAAGAGTACCCATAGAATTGGATGGGAGGTACCAGTGAGGTCACATCGATCGCCAAGAGGGAGCTGCGCGTAGCACGTGCGGGACAATGACTTGAAGCTTTCGCATTTCGCTATGGTACGCATGCGTATATTTTTGAATGGTAGTTTAATATTGTTCCTGCGCTTTCATTATTGTAATTCTATTGTGTAAAGATTATGTTTTACTCAGAATTTTATAATCAATGAACTTAAAGTCATCCTAGCCTTACGCTCTCTACATTTGAATTGATTCCCTTGGCAAACCCAAACCCTGATTGCTATGAATTTTATGTATTTGTTTTATTGATTATTACGAAGAAATTCGTGTTTTTCCCTTATCCCTTTAGTCATTAGTCCATGCCTGAGCAGTCGGCCAAGAGCCGAATCGACGGTCATCACTTCGGTGTTTAAAGACCTATAGATTCAAATGACCTGCTTTCTTGTGCATGGATGATGGGTGAAGAATAAATTTTTCGCCGAGTTATCTATCCCTTACTTATCTCTGTGTTTTTCTCTTGTGATTAATCCCTGATCCTTGCACCTTATTGCAATTGAGTATCTCTGTGTTTTTATTGATAAAAATATGCATTGTGAATGATAAGCCTCTGATTTGAATGACAATCCATGCATCCTGGCATATTACCTCTACATCTTGTTTATTTATTTCTCTCTGCGAACAACTTAATACTCTCTGTGTTTTTAATATCACCTCTACATTTTTGGTTATTTATTTCTTGTAGTGAATTTCCCTAATAATCTCAACGTTTTTTATGATCACCTCTGCATTTTCACTGTGTAAATGGTGGTGTATTTACTGTGTAAATGGTGTCATTTTTACTATGTAAATGGTGGCGTCTTTATGTGTAATGGTAGTGTTTTTTTTTTCTTGTTTAATGGTTGAGATTTCTTACATTTATTAGACTGCAATTTTACCATTTTTAGACTGCAAATTTAATACATCTAGACAGTGATACCATTCAGTTAATTGGACAACTATGTCATGTGTAATATATAGCATTTTTTATGTGTCTGCGTCTTGAGATGTGTTAATGGATAGCGTTTTGATTAGTCTTGAATGACGATTTGATTAGCTTTTGAATGGCGATTGATTAGCTGGACTTTATTATTACTACTGCTGGATTCGATTAGCATGGAATGGTGATTGGATTAACTCTGATTAACATTTCATTAACTATGCATTTCATATATTTAACTCTGTGTTTTATTAGCACATATTCACTCTGG
The DNA here is from genome assembly GCA_009831015.1 of Picea engelmannii. NCBI lineage: Eukaryota > Viridiplantae > Streptophyta > Pinopsida > Pinales > Pinaceae > Picea > Picea engelmannii. Next base: position 972,349 of record ML783348.1, on the reverse strand, counting down.
GTTTCATTTATTACTCTGCGTCTGTGTTTTAATACATTGGCAGTGTTTTTATAAATGATAAAAGACAACGATAATATACCTTGGCAACGATATTTCAATTTAATACAATATCTTGTACTAGTAAGAAACAAATCTAATGTTGACAACAATTTCAATTCTGGAATATTTTCTTGGCATTGATTAGCAATTGATTGGTTGGCATTTGAATAGTGATTATGTACTCTGTGTTTTGGAATGGAATTTTATTCTTTGCGATTCCCGATATTTAAATTACTGCAACATCGGTTTTGTAAATCTGTGTTTGATATATATTTATGCCAACTTATCAATTACTTACTCTGCAGTATACAAATATATATATGCGAATGTAATATTTATGGACAACAAATTTAATATCTATGAACAACGAATTATACATATGCGAATGTAGACAACAATTTTTAAATATATACAGACAACAACCTTTATATACATGTGATTATAGGCAACGATTTAATTATAATTGTATATAGACAACGTGCTTTTACAGACAACACTTTCATGTTGTGGACTGCGATTTTCATGTTGGATACAGTAACCTGTATTAATGGTTAACGATATAATTTATATTTTTAGGCAGTGGAACTATTAATAGACAACGATATCTTATGATATTTACACAACATTATACATTCATAGTTATACATTGATAATTGATAGTTATAGAGTTATCATTGATAGATATGGATCATATAGTTTCACAACATTATGATATTTAACTGACCGTATTTAAGTGGATTGACAACACTGTCGTAGAGGATATGGAAGGTATTGGCATGGACAATGATCAATCCAAGAATATCTCGATTTGATTGGTTGATCATTTTTTCTTCTTGTGCATTGAAACCTCTAAACAGGTTGTTGCATAGTCTGAACATCCATTACCACCAAACACTAGAAAGTTAATTGATTGTAGGAATGGAGTGCATCCAAATGGGTCTGATACCCACCACCACAATCCTTATTGCACCCATATTGTAGAGTGTCTATATCCAAAATGGTCAAAATCTTAGTTAATTAATGACTTAACTAGCCTTTGAAGTTTTGCATAAGATTGAAGTTGATAGATATTATAACTTATTGCAGTGAATATCACTGTTAGGTGAAACTTTCTATGATGAATTAAATGAGATGTAGAGAAGAACATTTCAGCGTTGAAGTAATTTATTTACTCAACAAACCAAGGTAACTCATCGACATCGTAAAAGAAAATGATGACAAGGTAATAAACGTAGATCAAATAGGAAATAACTTCACGGTAACTAAAAGGTAAATTATTTTAAAAGTTTACCGAGTTGGAGTCTAAGAAAAGTATTATAGCCTCTTCTTCTAACGTAAATTTGTTGAGGTATTGAAATTTTCCATACTACATTTAGTAAAATACTTATAGAGCTAGAGTCCTAGAGAGGTAAGATAGAAACTACTTCTACTATAGCTTTGTTGAGAGGGTTCTAGCTATGTGTGGAGTCAATATTGTTACTTGGGATTGATTGATGTCCCGTTGTGAGAATGTTGAGAAGTTTTCGTTTGTGCATGGGTCCATAGCGCCTTGGTTGCATTGTGGTGACATGGCACCTTGATTGGGTCATTGCACGCATTGAGAAATAAACGCATAGGGAACCTGAATTAAGATCATGCACCTCCCTTGTGGGCGATGTTGTTGTTTTATTTTTGAGGTTGTACCTTTTGGTAACGTTTAATAATGGTCTCTCCTTCACCGAGAGAGTTCTGGCTACTTTTCATGGAAGTTGTTGTGTTGAACTGATTGATGTTGCTTATGTGTCCTGGAAGTCCTAACCTTGCAGGGTAGAATGGGTGGGTTGTCATTTTAATTGTCTACTTGATTTTCGTATGTTACATCCAGTGGCGTAACACGATAGTATGTTGGGTCATTATGATGCTTATTTCCTGTAATACGTGCGTTGTGTTCATCATCGAGTTGCGTTGATTATTTTTTTTCATTGTTTCCTTCCCGCTTACAAAAAAAAAAAAATTGCGCTTGTTACGCGTTGCATGTAGTCGTAACAAGCGGGGTCTTTACATATGGTATCAGAGCGGGTTCAACCTTGCGACTGTGGATTGCCATGCTTTCCACTGCAGTAAACCCTTGAGTATTAACCTAGCACTAATTAAAACCTTTAACGTATCCATGTGGTGATCTCGATTAAAGGACGCCACAAAGGTTCACAACATGGTTTCGTGGAAGGAGGTGTGACGCATCCAGAAGTACCCGCGCTCTCAGAGTCTAAACCCCAATGGGAGGAAAAAGTCCTTGGGCTAGATCCGATTTTTGTAATGGATGATGATGGCCTGACAAGGTCCTTTTAGGGAATGTTATAGGCCTTGTTCCGCTATCTGTACTGAGATGAGGCCAAGGTGTCTGTACCCCTGAGGGTCCAAAGCGCACCCTAGCCAGTACCATTAGCTCTCATCGAGAACTCGAGAGGGATAAGTTATCAAGTCCACAAGTGTCGTGGATGGCTCAGCCATTGAGGCATGGTTGGAGAATATGGAGATGTTCTTTGCACTTCACGACTACCTTCAACATGAAGGCCTACATGGCGGTCTTTCAACTAAAGGGGAGCGTTCTTCTATGGTGGAAGATCCTCTTGCCGCAATTGAACATGGTAGTCGAAGACATGTCATGGAAATTGTTTGAGGAACAGTTTTGGGAGAGGAATAGAGCATCTGTATCAACTGGACCCACTACTGAGGGAGAATTGGGAAAGGCCCATCGGATTCTTGCAGCGGTGAATAACCACCAGGCAGAACACCAGTCGACTATGCTCGAGACGTTAGGTACCGTCACTGTCCAGACCCTTAGAATTTTGATGGATCTAGATGCTAGAGAGAGTTTCATTTATGGGGCAATGCTAAAGAGAATTAAGGTAAATGTAGTCGAACAGGATGAGTTTATCTTTGTAGAAATGGATTCGGGAGATAAACAAAAGGTTGGTGGGAAGGTTACGGGCTATAGCCTTAACCTGAGAGAATTTGTCACTAGGGCCAACTTGTACATCACAATATTAGGATCTTATGATGTCGTGATCAGTATGCACTGGTTGGAATCGCATGAGGCGATACTCAACTATAATACGAAACGGTTGAGATTGGTCGATGATGAGGGACAAAGATGCGTGATTATAGGTTGGAACTAGGGAGTTTCCCTGAGGTTCATCTCTTCCTTACAACTACGGAAGAGATTGCATAAGGGATGTAAGATTTATGCGATCCTTGCGTTAAACGAGAAGGGAGTCACGGAAGGTCTATAAAACCTTCCGGTGGTGAGAGAGTTTGCAAACGTCTTCCCTGAGGAATTACCTGGGATGTCACCGGAGAGGGAATTGGAAATTATCATAGACCTAAAACCAGAGACTGAACCGATAGCAAGAATGCCTTATCGAATGTCGACCCTGGAGTTACAGGAGTTGAGAATGCAACTGAAGGAGTTGTTGGACCTAGGACTTATATGTCCAAGTGTGTTACCGTAGAGGTGGGCCTATTATTTTCATACGAAAGAAGGATGGGTCATGGAGACTCTACATTGACTACCGTCAATTGAACAAGGCAACGATCAAGAATCAATTACCGTTGCCAAAGATTGATGATCTGTTCGATCATATGAAAGGCGCAACAATGTTTTCAAAGATCGACTTGCGATCAAGGTATCACTAGTTAGGGATCAAGGAGGATGACGTCCCTGATACCACCTTTAAGATGAGGTTTGGAAATTATGAGTTTACTATTTTACCTTTTGGACTGACAAACACCCCTAGGGTATTTATGAGTTTGATGAACAGGGTGTTCCACGAATACTTGGAAAATTTCATCCATGTATTCATTGATGATATTTTGATTTACTCTCGGACAATGGAGGAGCATGATGAGCACTTGCGCTTGGTACTATAATGTCTACGAGAGAACAAATTGTATGTGAAATTGTCTAAATGCTCGTTTGATCAATCGAAGATTCACTACTTAGGGCATGTCATCTCCATCGAAGGTATCGTCATGGAACCAACAAAGGTTGAGGCTATTATGGAATGGAATGCGCTGATGAATGTCTCGGAAGTGCCTAGCTTCATGGGCTTAGTAGGATACTATCGACAGTTCGTTGAGTGTTTCTCAAAGATAACAAATTCGATTATGAAATTGCAGAAGAAGAACAAGAAGTTTTTTTGGATAGGGAAACACGCGGAAGCATTTCAGAGGCTCAAGGAGCTGTTGAGAATGGCATCGATACTAAATGTCCCTGACATGGATGCAAACTTCTTGGTATGCATTGACGCATCCAAGGAAGGCTTAGGTGAAGTCTTGATGCAAGACGGTCGCGTGATTGCTTACCTCTAAAGGAATTTGACAAGGCACAAGGAGAACTATGCAACGCATGATTTGGAGTCGTTAGCCATTGTATATGCCCTGAGGGTTTGGAGACACTACCTTATTGGATAGAAATTCGAACTAAAAATGGACTACTTTGGACTACATCACATATTTACGCAAAGAGACTTGAACATGCGACAACGGTGTTGGTCGGAACTGCTTAGCGAGTATGATTTAGAGATTACTTACATAAAAGGTACAGTGAACAGAGTGGCGGATGCGTTGAGTTGGAGACCCCACATCTTTTCCGTGATGCCTCTTCATAGGAATCTACGTGAAAATATTCTAACTTTACAACCCTATGATGACTAGTACAAGGAGACCAAGGATTTTATCAAATAGAACACAATGATGGTACCAAGATTTGAAGGATTTACATTTGACGACGACAAATTTATGAGATTTAAAAATCAAATTTACGTACCGCCGAACGACGAGTTGAGGAGTTTGATCCTAAACAAGGCTCACATAGCAGTGTACATGGCTCACTAGGGAGTCATGCAGATTAGGGCAAACCTTAAAACCTTATTCTTCTTGAAAGGAATGAAGGCAGACATAGTCAACTACGTGGAAAGATGTATAGAATGTCAGCAGGTGAAGATTGAAAATAGACATCTAGCAGGATTACTACAGCCACACACTATTTCGGAATCGAAATGGGAGGTCATTTCGATGGATTTCATTGTTGGATTGCCATTGACGACAAGGAGACACAACTTGATTTTTGTGGTAGTCGACACTCTGACGAAGAGTGCTCATTTTATTCCTGTGCGTACAATGTATCAGGCACCTGACATAGCTAGAGTTTTCATCAGTGAGATTGTGAGGCTGCATGGCGTGCCTAAGAAGATTATATCCAATCGAGGATCGGTGTTTACTAAACGATTTTGGACTAGTTTCCAAGAGGCCTTGGGAACCCAACTTAACTTTAGTATTGCATATCACCCAGAGATAGATGGGCAGACCAAACGAACAAACCAAAACTTGGAGGACATGTTACATATGTATGTGATGGACCAATAGAAGCATTGGGATGAATTATTACCACTGGTAGAATTCACATATAACAACAGTTATCAAAGCACCATTATGATGGTGCCTTTCGAGTTTCTTTATGGGAGACCATGTCAGACGCCTTTGAGTTTGGATTGGATTGAGGATAGGGTCTTGGTGGGGCCAAAAGTGATCTAAGAAATGGAATACAAAATGCAAACAATAAGGCAAAGGATCAAGGAAGCGCAGGATCGATAGAAGATTTATGTCGATGCGCGTTGTATCGATTGTAGTGTTGAAGTTGGTGATTGAGTCTTCTTGTGGGTGAAACCGCATAACAGTTTGAAAAAGTTTGGAAAGGATGCTAAACTATATCCTAGGTTCATGGGATCATGCGAGAATGTGGAAAAGAGAGGGTCATGGCCTATTGACTAGCCTTGCCTGATTCTTTCAGGCGTATGCACGATGTTTTTCTTATATCTGTTTGAGACATTATATTTGTGATCCTACACATGTTATTGACATGAGTTCCTTGTAGGTATCTGACGAGGGTGTGCTCACAGGTGAGCCAATCTGAATCCTAGACTATCTCTTTCAACAGCTACGACATCGAACAGTAGACCAGGTCAAGGTCCAGTGGGACAACTATAGTCCACACTCGATGACCTGGGAGGACGCATATGATATGCGCCAACTGTTTCCATTTTTGTTGATAGATAGACATATGATACTGTGATACACCTTATTTCGTTACTTATTTACCATGAAACTTAGGCACGAAGTTTAAAACAAGAGGGGGTGTATGTAACATCCCGCTCTTGCACACACTGAGTGAACTTATTCTTTGAGGACACTTGCATGCAATTGATCCAGATTATTATACTATTGGCCGTTTGATTATGATAATGAGGCATTATGGATATGATGATATGTTATTTTGTTGTATTTACATAGATAGGTGTTATTGACTGAGTTCTCCTGAGTGTGCAGGACTTTGGACCTCGAGGATGCAGAGGCATCGATGAAACCCCTTGGACTCTGGATCGAGTCAGGGAGTGGACTGTTGGGTTGAATATTGTTGATGTGACTTATGTACATATGGTTAGAGGTTATGATGATTGATTATTATTGTTGACATGATTCATTGATGGATGCAAGATGACGATAGCTTGCCGACCAAAATCACATGTGGAGTAGAGGGGTCACGCACGACAAGCAAAGACTTTGAGGGAGAGGTGTGGGAGAAACCCTGCCACAACCTACTAGCACTCCCATCGTGGCTCGAACTATAGGTTAACAATTAGCTAGTTCGAGAAGACCCATGATGTCATGAGGGGAGATTGTGATAGTCACTCTCGATGATTCTAAGGGGCACCCAATAAGGCAGGGGCCTTATTCCTTAGAGGCCCTTAGTCTCCCACAAGATCACTTGGTGGAGTATTGACTCTAGGTTTTTTTTATGTCTACCAAGTCAGTCAAGAGGCGAGTGGGACCCTTCGAGCACGTAGTGCATCCTGAAGGGCACATCGCACAAGGAAAATGGAAGAGGCGGGTGGCACCCTTGGAGCATGTAGTGTGTCATGAAGGGCACGTCACTCAAGGAAAACATAAAGAGGCGAGTGGAACCCTTGGATCACCTAGTGCGTCCTGAAGGGCAGGTCGTGATTTTAGCTGGTAAGTGAAGAAACCTAGTCAGGCTTAAAATGAATGATGTGATAAGTAAGAATAAATAAATAAATTCCCTAATAAAAATGTCGCCCAGCCTAGAGAAATTAAAACCCAAGTCTAAGTAGAACATGTGGTAAAAAATTGATAATAAATAAACATATAAAAAGAAGGGGGGTAAGAAATTCAATTAATTAATTTAAGTCAAATTATCATGACAAATTAAAACTTTAAAAAGGGAAATGGTTGTTTATATCTATTTTGCTAATTTAATTTTAGTTAAAAAGAAAAGAGGGCAATTGGTTGTTTTGTTTACACTTGCTAAATTTGATTTTTAGTTAAAAATGAAAAAGAGGGAAACTTAAAAGAATGAGGAAACTTAAAGAAAAAGGGGAAACCTAAAAAGGGGGGGGGAGAGGTAAAGAAAAAAATTTGAATGTCTAACTTAGTAAGGAATCTTTCCATTGGAACTTTCTAATTATGAACTCAACTAGGAATTAAGTAAGGCATAAGTCATTTAAGAAGTGTAATGGAATCTTGGGACACCTAGGAGCATTTTTAGGAATGCTTTTAGGTGCATGAGGGAAATATGATTAATTAATTAAATTAATTTTCTAGTGCAACTAGGGGATTGGGCGACGTGTGTACGGGGAGGTTTTTTCCTAATTAAAATTAATGAAAAAAGAATTTAATGAGAATTTGGGAAACTAATTACTTAAAGACTCTATAAAAAGGATGGAGTAGGAGGAGTATGCATGGGATATTTATGCGTAACATTACGCTGGTGAATTTTTGTCTTGACTTAACTTCTCTTGTGGGATTTGGGATACCCATCTCGGGTAATGAGTGGTGGCTCGACCTTGAGAGGTGAGTTGGGTGCTAGTGGTTCTCTGGTATTTTGTGTGTGGCCCCTTTGCAGCTCGGGGGATCAGGGGGGAAAAGAGTACCCCTAACATTGGTTGGGAGGTACTGGTGAGGTCACATCAGTCGATAAGCAGGAGATGGGCAGAGCATGCATGGGACAATGACTCAAAGCTTTCACATTTGGCTACGGTATGCATGCATATATTTTTGAATGGTAGTTTAATATTGGTCTTGCGCTTTCATTACTATACTTATATTGTGTAAATATTATGTTTTAATCAACGTTTTATAATTAATGAACTTAAAGTCATCCCATCCTTACGCTCGCTGCATTTGAATTGATTCCCTTGGAAAACCCAAACCCTGATTTCTATGACTTTTTTGTATTTGTTTTATTGATTATTACAAAGAAATTCATGTTTTCCCCTTATCCCTTTAGTCATTAGTCTGTGCCTGAGTAGTCGGCGAGGAGTTGAATCGACGTTCGTCACTTCGATGTTTAAATACCTATAGATTCAAATGCCCTACTTTCATGTGCATGGATGATGGGTGAAGGATAAATTTTTCGTTGAGTTATCTATCCCTTACTTATCTCTACGTTTTTCTCTTGTGATTAATCTCTGATCCTTGTGCCTTCTTGAAATTTAGTATCTCTACATTTTTATTGATAAAATTATGCATTATGAATGATAAGCCTTTGAGTTGAATGGAAATCCCTGTGTTCGGGATTGATAAATCTTCGCCCATGTTTTCTAATAATTTATCTCTACGATTTCCTGGCATATTACCTTTGCGTCTTGTTTATTTATTTCTCTCTGCAAACAACTTAATACTCTTTGTGTTTTTAATATCACCTCTGCATTTTTGGTTATTTATTTATCCTAGTGAATTTCCCTAATAATATCAACATTTTTTATGATCACCTCTGCGTATTTAATGTGTAAATGTTGGTGTTTTTACTGTGTAAATGGTGGCGTATTTACTATGTAAATGGTGGCGTTTTTGCTGTGTAAATGGTGGCGTCTTTAATGTGATTATAGGTAGCGATTTAATTATAATTGTATACAAACAACGTGCTTTTACAGACAACACTTTCATGTTGTGGAAAATGATTTTTGTGTTGGATACAATAACCTATATTAATGGTTAGCGATATGATTTATATTGTTAGGCAGTGGAACTATTAATAGACAATGGTATTTTATGATATTTACACAGTGTTATACATTCATACTTATGCATTGATAATTGATAGTTACAACGTTATCATTGATAGATATGGACCATATAGTTTCACAATGTTATGATATTTAATTGACCGTATTTAAGTGGATTGACAACACTATCGTAGAGGATGTGGAAGGTATTGGCATGGACAATGATCAATCCAGGAATATCTCGATTTGATTGGTTGATCATTTTTCGTTCCCTGTGCATTGAAACCTCTAACCAGGTTGTTGCATAGTCTAAACATCCATTGCCACTAGACACTAGAAAGTTAATTGATCGCAGGAATGGAGTGCATCCAAACGGATCTGATACCCGCCACCACAATCCTTGTTTCACCCATATTATAGAGTGTATATATCCAAAATGGTCAAAATCTTAGTTAAGTACTGACTTAACCATCCTTTGAAGTTTTTCATAAGATTGAAGTTGATAGATATTATAGCTTATTGCAATGAATATCACTGTTAGGTGAAACTTTTTTTGATGAATTAAATGAGATGTAGAGAAGAACATTTCAGTGTTGAATAATTTATTTACTCAACAAACCAAGGTAACTCATCGACATCGTAAAAGAAAACAATGACAAAGTAATAAAAGTATATCACATAGAAAATAACGACACGGTAACTAAAAGGTAAATTATTTTAAAATTTTATTGAGTTGGAGTCTAAGAAAATTATTATAGCCTCTACTTCTAACATAAATTTGTTGAGGTATTGAAATGTTCCATACTACATTTAGTAAAATACTTATAGAGCTAGAGTCCTAGAGAGGTTAGATAGCAATTACTTCTACTATAGCTTTGTTGAGAGGGTTCTAGCTACGTGTGGAGTCAATACTGTTATTTGGGATTGATTGATGTCCCGCCATGGGAAGGTTGAGATGTTTTCATTTGCATGTGGTTCCCTAGATCCTTGGTCACATTATGGCGACATGGCACCTTGATTGGATCATTGCAGGCATTGATCAATAAACACATATGGAACCTGACTTAGGATCACGCACCTCCCTTGTGGATGATGTTGTTGTTTTTTTTTTGAGGTTATACCTGTTGGTAACGTTTAATAGCAGTCTCTCCTTCGCTGGGAGAGTTCTATATACTTTTCATGGAATTTTTTTTGTTGAACTGATTGATGTTGCTTATGTGTCATGGAGGTCCTAACCCTATAGGGTAGAACAAACGAGTAGTCGTTTTAATTGTCTACTTAATTTTTGTATGTTACATCCAACGATGTAACGCGCTAGTATGTTGGGTCGTTATGATTCCTATTGTTTGGAATGCATGCATTGTGTTCTTCATCGAGCTGTGTTGATTACTTATTGTCGTTTTTGCCTTCCCGCTTAAAACAAAAAAAAAATTGCACTTGTTACACGTCGCATGTAGTTGTAATGAGAAAGTTCTTTACATTCTTAAAAGTTATGATGTTAAAAGTTTGTTGTAACACACACACACACACATATAGTCGTAGGTTAAAGATTCTACGAAATGAATTTTTTTTCAGGGGATATTTTCTCAAAATCCGGTGAGAAATTGTTGGATTCGTAGATATAAGTGATTATTTTTGTAAAATATGAGTGCCCTAGGATTTTTTCAACGTGCTGAATCCATTTATGCATTCATAAATGGATTCTGAACAACAAAAAATAGTGATTCATGTAGATTATATCGCTGGATTCCGACGAAGAAAACCATTTCGTAGAATAGCTAGCCAATGCCATCCATCCATATATATATATATATATATATATATATATATATATATAACCTTTTTGACACCAAGAGGGTTGAAGATGAAAACACTCTCCTATAATGCCTTGTGTAGACTCAAATTAGATTCCAATTTCCAAATATTTGTCATGATATCGACCTTCCTAACCTTCTAAGTCAGTAAAAAATTAGTGATCTTGAAACACTTCTCTTAATGTTTTTCAAGCATCAAAATAAAATTTTAAACAAATCCAAGTAATATCTTGATTTTCTTAAGGTCTGATAGACCAGTGAACGTTCATCACACACACACACACACTTTTAAAGAAATCGAAGTAATCTCTTACCTTCTTAAGGTTTGATAAACCAATTGGTCTCAATGGTCCACCACCACCACCACCACCACCACCACCACCACCACCACCA
>ML783348.1:909600-961004 GCA_009831015.1 Picea engelmannii | reverse complement strand
AAAGCATACATCAATATTTAAATTCCTCTTTTAACTATAAAAGTAACCAAAAAACAATACATATAATATACTCAGTTTATTATTGATCTCAAATGGTTCTATAAAGCATACATCAATATTTAAATTCCTCTTTTAACTGTAAAAGTAACACCTTACACCTTTGCTCAATATAAACTTCTCATATTTAAAAATGCTCATAATTATATAATAAAATAATAATATTGTATACATGAGGCTGTCTATCTATTCTTACAATAATACTTGAAGTTGCACATTTTATGATAAGATTGTTTAATAAAGTTATACAATTAATACATGTAAAAATCTTATTTTACAATTTGTAATACCTATACTAAATTAATATGAATTTTATAATTAATTCTCACACAAATTTTATAATTTTATAATGAAATTTAAAAGATCCCTCCATAACACAATAAATTAAAATTTAGTACACAAGCTTTAAAATATAGAGATATATACCTGAACCAAACATGGTTAATACTAAAGAATTTTACATATATAAAACAAAATCAATCCAAATATTTTCCCCTACTAAATCTTAACATGCATTTGATGTAGGTTATATAGAATTCATATTGTGATTATAATCCAAATTTAGATGGAGCAATCTCCAGTTTACTAACAAATGGATAGACACCAAGCCAAGGGAACCCTAGTGCTAGTTATGTATGTTTAGTCTATTGGTACTAGCTAGTCATATATGTTTAGTTTATTGGTGTTAGCTAGTTATGTATGTTAGTGTAAAGGAGAGAGCTAGTTTCGCATGTTAAGAATTAACCAACCCAATCAAATACTTTCCCATCATCATCGTTAGCTATGTGAATGTAGGAAAATAAGTTCCATGTGTTAAGTAGGAAGTACTATCTAGTTGTATAACGTTGGGTTGATGAGAACACAAAAACAAGTTGTGGAAGTTGGGTATGAAGATAAACTTTATAATTTGAATACAAAATAAATTTATGAAAGTTTTCATAAAGTATTTACCACTATTTTTTTTTTCGGTTATACACTATTGTATAATTTATTAAATTTCATATGTTTATCAAAAATTTATTCAAATAATTTTTGCAAGATCTACTGTAAAATTGATTTCTTGAATTGTCGAGTCTTGAGTTGTGGTTTCAAACTTTTCATTGCATTCACTTATTGGCCTTTGATAATCCATCGGTTGAGTTTCTTACCAATTCCAATGGGTACTCTCCTTTCCCAAGGACCCTTGAGCCGCAATGAGGCTATATAGAAAGCATTGCTCTAGCAATAAAAGAAGTGTGAATCCACTAAGCTTGCAAGAAAAATACCCTATTGACAACACACTTAATGGACTAAACTCTCAACAATCATCAAAGAAATTTCACAAGCATTATGACATCCATCCAACATTAGGGTGCAAAAAATGTTTTCCTCTTAACTCATGTTTTTATTTTATAGATTTTGTGGCTCATGCCACTTGTTCAACACATGAAAATATGTAATTTCCTAAATTATTATTTACCTATTATTCACCCACCCATGTGTCACTCATGTGTACAGGTGCACATGTAATTACTTATTTAAAATTATTAAATAATGAATTATCCTCATCCAACTTCCAGATTTCCTATTTTCATTCCTATGTATTCACTTGATCTTCTCTTCATTTTCTATTTTAGTGGTGTTGGCCCTCGACCAAGTTTTGGAGAACCTTGGTCTTGTATGACCATTTTTCGGACTTCGATAGGTTGGTCAAAGACGAAATGCCTAGGCAAAGAGGAGGTCGTAGGATCTCACCCACTTTTGTGGGATTTTTGGGGATTAGGATTTATGTAATGGCTATGGGATGTCAGCCCATGGGTTTACCCATGTTTAGGCCCCATTTGTAACGTATAAATATATATCTAGGTAATGTAAGAAGAAAGAGAGGCCTAGTAGAATTAGCTTAGTGCGGATCTAGAGGCTATGTGCATACTATGTGTTAAGACTTGCAGAGCTAAGTGCAAGTGATTGTAAGAAGCTTGTGTGCAGACTGTGTAAGAAGGCTTTGTGTTGTGACCAAACTCGGGGAAGGAGGATCTAGAAAGGTGCGCACAAATATCCTATCCTATGCGGAGTGGGTTTTGTGGCTCTATGCATGTAAGAGGATTGAAATAAGTGTTGGCACAGGGGCAGACCCAGGGTTCAATGCTTCAACAATGCACCAAAAGAACCCTAACTACCAGCCCTTTCGGCAACACCTACGAACCATATGAAGTCTCACCCGAGGTAGAGGCAGGGGTGGTTGCAGGATTTCAGTGTCTGCAACCTTAGCTGGGACACAGATATGTGATTGTAACACCTTAACAGAGCACTTAATAGTTACATTTCATTAGTATTTAACATTTGTTTACAGCACAGATAAACCCTAATTACAGAGCATCGCAGTATTCATCCAAATCTAATATATTCAAGCACTAAGCATATCAACATAGATCAGATCTAGCATCTTATTCATATCATTAGGCACTAAGCTATCATATTCATCTAAGCATACATAGTTACACTAAGAAGTAATCATATAAACAGTAAAACATTTACAATGCACAAAGAAACCACAACACATGATATACATGGTTCACCCCCAGCCTGGGGCTACGTCCACCAACTCTTCTTCTCTTTATTATCTTCAGTCATTCATCTACATGCACAAAGCCACAAGATCCTACTCTACATAGGAAAGGAGATATACACGCACCTAACCAGATCCTTCTTCCCCGAGTTAGGTTACAACACAAAGGCCTCTTACAATCTACACAAGATTCTGACATTCACTTGCACTTAGCTCTGCAATTTCTTAACACATAGCATGCACAAATCATTCACAACTATTCTCACTTAGCACATTCGCCTTCACTTTCCCTTAGCACCTAGCATCACACCACACCACTTACTTACATCACCTAGCTATCTATTTATACATTACAAAAGAGGCCTAAACATGGGTAAACCCATGGGCCAACATCCCCATACCTGTTACATAAGCCCAAAACCCAAAAATCCCTAAAAATGGGTTGATATCCCACGATCTCTGCTTCAACTTGTGCTCCGCCTTCGACATCCTGTCGAAGTCCCAAAATAGGTCAAACCTGACCAAGGATCTCCAAAACTTGGTCAAGGGACAACATGCCCCCAACACTCACTTGTGACTCATCTCAAGTCACTCTTCTTTGGTTAATTATGTCTCAAAATCCTCAAGCTTGGCTCGAGCTTCATCAACCTATTGTTGCGCCAAGGCCTCCTACTCGGTGAACTCCTCAAGAATTGCCTCATTCACAGGTCCTTCCAAGCATTTCTCAACTGTAGTGACTACTTTATCTAGTTATGCTCCTTTTCCTTCAATCTCCTCAAACAGTTGACAAGATGTATCTTGTACTGGCTGGAGCCTCTGAGTCACTTCCATGACTTTTCTCTATATGGCGTGGACCTGCTGTTGAACAGTGCGTTGTCCCTGGGATCTTTTCATTCTTTCAACTGTAGACAAGAGATTCAACTATTCCTATACCATTGTTGCTTGCTACTTTTCCTCCTGGAGTTGGGACTCCAGTGTCTTTAGTTTAGGATCCTCAGTAAGTTGTTCATAAATCTATGCACTGCCATCACTGAGTTGTTTACATTCCATGGTGAAGGTCTTGATTCTCTCAACTGCGCTCCAAGAGAATAAATCACTGTTTCTTTCTCTCAACTGCACTCCCGACAGTAGAACCATTTGTTGGCACAGGGGCAGACCCAGAGTTCAATGCTTCAACAATGCACCGACAAAACCCTAACTACCGGCTCTTTCGGAAACACCTGTGAAGAAAATGAAGTCTCACCCGAGCTGGAGGCAAGGGTGGTTGCAGGACTCTGGTGTCTGCAACCTTAGCTGGGACACATATCTGTGATTGCAACACCTTAACAAAGAACTTAGCAATTATAGTTCATTAGTATTTAACCTTTGTTTACAGCATAGATAAACCCTAATTACAAAGCAACACAGTATTCATCCAGATATAATATATTCAAACACTAAGCATATCAACATAGATCAGATCTAGCATCTTATTCACATCATTAGGCACTAAGCTATCATATTCATCTAAGCATACATCGTTACACTAAGAAGTAATAATATAAACAGTAAAACATTCACAATGCATAAAGAAACCACAACACAAGATATATGTGGTTCACCCCCATCCTGGGGCTACGTCCACCAAATCTTCTTCTCTTTATTATCTTCAGTCAGTCGTCTACATGCACAGAGCCACAAGATCCTACTATGCATAGGATAGGAGATCTGTGCGCACCTCACCAGATCCTCCTTCCTCGAGTTAGTTTACAACACAAAGCCCTCTTACAATCTACACAATATTCTTACATCCACTTGCACTTAGCTTTTCAATTTCTTAACACATAGCATGCACAAAGCATTCACAACTATTCACACTTAGCACATTGGCCTTCACCTTCCCTTAACACCTAGAATCACACCACACCACTTACTTCCATCTCCTAGCTATCTATTTATACATTACAAAAGAGGCCTAAACATGGGTAAACCGATGGGCCGACATCCCCATACCCATTACATAATCCCAAAACCCAAAAATCCCTAAAAAGGGGTCGATATCCCGCGATCTCCACTTTGACTTGCGCTCCGCCTTCGACAGTCTGTCGAAGTCCCAAAATAGGTCAAAACTGACCAAGGATCTCCAAAACTTGGTCAAGGGCCAACAAGAAGATAATAAAGAAGATGAAGAGTTGGTGGAGGTAGCCCCATGCTGGGGGTGAACCACGTACATCCTGTGTTGTAATTACTTTGTGCTATTGATGTGATTTATGCTTAGTGTTGAATCTTTCTGTATGTTAGATGCATCTGATATAGTAGCTTAGTGATTAATAACTTGAATGAATGCTAGATCTATTGATGTTATGTGCTAAATGGTTAGATATGCTTAGATTTGGTTGAATACTGTGTTGTTATGTAATTAGGGATTTTAACTTGCGAAGTGAATAAGGGTAAAATCTAATGAATTTTAACTGTTAAGTGCTCTGTTAAGTATTGTGATCACAGATCTATGTCCCAAATAGGTTTTAGACACTTGAGTCCTGCAACCCCCCCTGCCTCTACCTCAAGTGAGACTTCATCTGCTTCGTAGGTTTTGTCGAAAGGGCTGATAGTTAGGGTTTTTTTGGTGCGTTGTTGAAACATTGAACCCTGGGTCTGACTTATAGTTGAAGAGGGATATTGAATCTTTCCCTCACATGACATCGAATAATCTGCATAGGTTCATGCCACTTACGAAGTTTCACATAGATAGGCATTTAATTTACATCACTACGTGTGGGGACGAACACAAGGAAGAGCTCCAGTCCTATTACAAAATCACAGAGGAGGACATGGAAGAAATAACCAAGGAATGGTCTGCAGAGTTCCTTGTACCGGTTGAATAGACAAAACTCTCTGACCCCGACCTCATCAGAAGTCTTGTAGTCACTCGAAAAGAGTATGATGGACCCAACAACAACAGAAGGAATAATAAGGAATAAGTACAGGAAATGAACAACGCATCAAAGGAAACTACACCAAATTCACCAGGAGGAGGAGGAGATGATGAAGTAGACCAGGAAGAGAAAGAAGGGGAAGAAACAAAAAAGGAACATGGCGAAGTGACACTGCCTAAGGATCCCGTCATGGAGGTTGAGATATTCGAGAAAATAAAGGTTTCCCCACAGAAACCATCAGCATGGAGGAAATCACGAGCAAATAAGCCTCAATTATAGACTATACTCATGGTGGATGATATTGACCTTATCATCGTAGCTGTATTAGACACCTCGGAGGACATTTTGCAGCGAAACGAAGCCAAACTTGAGACAATGTTTGACAGGATTGAGGTGGAGCTGAAAGGGTTAGAACAAGCCCTCTACTCAAGCTGCACAATGTCTATAGCGCCATCATAATCATCAGAAGGTATATAAGTAAGAGATTAGCCTGCCCAACTATGCATATTAGCAAATTCGACGGAGGCTCACCTTCGTTGGGTCCAGGAGGAAACAAAGCAGGCCATAGAGGCATTAAAGAGAGAAAAGGAGGAAGCCTTAAGGAAACGTTGGGTTGTGCAGCAAGAGAAAGATGACCTCCAGGTGAAGTTTGCAGAGGATAAAGTGCATATCCAGAAGGAAAAAGAATAGTTGCTCGCAGAGAAGATTGGAGTTAAAGAAGCAGTCACTAGAGCACTTTTCTCTGTGCCAAGCCTCTCACAAATAGAATAAGACACAATGGAGAGTCAAGTGGAGAATATTGTTGAAGCTATTCAATAGCTTAAAGCAAGAGTGGCAGAACTGGAACTACAAGCAGTGCCAAGCACTCCACAAGAAGTGCGAGACTAGAGAGAAAAAACTACCAGGAGAGCAGTAGAAAGAATCAAGGCGTTGGCCTTGGAATGTAAGCTACTCAGCAACCACAATGTACAGACCTATGAGCGCCTCACAGAGGACCCATAACTAAGAGAATTAGAAGCACAACTCCAAGAGGCAAAGCAACAAGAATTGACAGTGCAAGCATAGCTGAAACTGCTTTCAGCAGTTGAGAAGATGAAAAGGTCACAGGAACAATGCGTAGTTCAACAACAAGTCCATGCCATCCAGAGTAAAGTCATGGAAGTTACCCAGAGACTCCAGTCGGTACAGGATGAAGCCTGCACACTTTTTGAGGAGATAGAGGGACAATGAGCACAACTAGAACAAATGGTCACCTCAGTGGAACAACGTTTGGAAGGACCTGTCACCGAGGAGGTCATTCAGGATTTCTTTGAGCAAGTGGCTCTGGAGAAACAACAAGTCGAGGTAGCTCGAGCCAAGCGTGAGGCCTCTGAAGCAGTGTTTCCCAGATTAGAGTGACTCGGGACGAGTCACAGTTGAGTGTTGGGGGCCTGTTGGCCCTCGACCAAGTTTTGGAGAACCTTGGTCATGTTTGGCCATTTTTTGGGTTTTGATAGGCGAGTCAAAGACGGAGCACCCAGTCAAAGTAGAGATCGAGGGATCTCGCCCCCTTTTGCGAGAATTTTGGGGATTAGGGTTTATGTAATGAGTATGGGATGTCGGCCCATGGGTTTACCCATGTTTAGGCCCCATTTGTAATGTATAAATAGATATATAAGCGATGTAAGAAGAAAGAGAGGCCTAGTAGAATTGACTTAGTACAAATCTAGAGGCTTTGTGCATACTATATGTTAGGACTTGCAGAGCTAAGTGCAAGTGATTGTAAGAATCTTGTGTCCAGACTATGTAAGAAGGCTTTGTGTTGTGACCAAACTCGAGGAAGGAGGATCAGGTGAGGTGTGTGCATATATCCTGTCCTATGCAAAGTGGGTTTTGTGGCTCTGTGAATGTAAGAGGATTGAAAGAAGATAATAAAGAAGATGAAGAGTTGGTGGACGTAGCCCCACGTTGGGGGTGAACCACGTACATCCTGTGTTGTAATTGCTTTGTGATATTGATGTGATTTATGCTTAGTGCTAAATATTTATGTATGTTAGATGCATCTGATATAGTAGCTTAGTGCTTAATAACTTTAATGAATGCTAGATCTGTTGATGCTATGTGCTGAATGGTTATATATGATTAGATTTGGTTGAATACTGCGTTGTTCTATAATTAGGGATTTTAACCTGCGAAGTGAATAAGGGTAAAATCTAATGAATGTTAACTGCTAAGTGCTCTGTTAAGTATTGTGATCACAGATCTGTGTCCCAGCTAGGTTGTAGACACTTGAGTCCTGCAACCCCCTGCCTATACCTCGGGTGAGACTTCATCTGTTTCGCAGGTGTTGCCGAAAGGGCCGATAGTTAGGGTTTTGTTGGTGCATTGTTAAAGCGTTAAACCCTGGGTTTACCCCTGTGCCAACAAGTGGATACACATGGAGTTACTACTTTAGTTATTTATTAGCTTTTTGTAACTTCTCTCAACCCACTTTTTATTTTCCCACACTTCTATTTGAATTTAAATTCTTGTTCCTCTTTCTTCTACTTTTTTATAGGTGCACTAGTAACTAGTTTTAACTATTTAATAATTACTTTAATTCCTTTTCATGCACATTTTCCTAGAATATATTTATCTTTCTTAGTAACTTTTAATTAACTATATCATTTCTCTTGTAAATGTTAATTAACTAGTTCATTTCTCTTGTTAAGAAATATTACTAATATATATGCTCATTCACATTACTATCATTTTAATAAATTTCCTCTTTAAGTAAAATGCATAATGATTATTTTCTCATTTATATAAAATAGGTGCATACTAAGGTAATCATATTTTATGTTTTCCAATCAATCATATTTCACTTTATATTCTTGATAATTCATAACTGATACCAAGGGTGCCATGTTTATCATCCCCTTCAAGAATTTACCTTTTAACAACTTTTAAGGGTGTCATGTTTTCCGTGTCCTTCAAGGATACAACTTTCTTGGTGGAGGAATGGTGCAACTATTAAGACTCTATTAACTTAATATTTGTCACTCTTGTTGAGAGACTAATGGTCATTGAAGAATAAATTTATCACCTTATTGCACACCCCTCAACCAAACCTCGTGAGTGACCAAATAATTTGCGGCCTTCCCTCACAACAATGTGTACCTATAGGTAAAATCATTAGTAGGTTTTCAACCCAGTTCATAGAAAAGGAGTGTTAGTAGGTGGAAATAGGAATATTGTTCATCCTCTCCCAATGGTACCCTATATTCTTCTATACAACCCCATTACTCATGTGTGGATCGATCGACAAGCATGTTCCATATGTTTGCTCACAGTACAATCAACGCATCAAATAATTCCATAATATAATAAAAACATAACAATAATAATATAACATTTTTTGGTATCCTAACTCAATCCGAAATCTTGTGAATGTTGATGAAATTCCTCATCAATAAATACATGTGTTTTTTTTGTCACACTGAACAAACTGTCAGTAACATTTGCAAATTATTGTTTCCAACATTTTTCATTTTAATGCATCATAAACATATAAATTGTTAATTACATCATATTAATGCACATATTATTCATCATTATCATCATATAAACATTTAAATGGACCCATTTATATCATAATTTAAAATCAAACACACAATTTAAAAGTTTGAGTTCCATCATCAAAATACAAATCAATAATCCAAGTCATTTATAATCAAATGCTACCAAATCAATAATCCATGTCATTTTTAATAAAATGCCATCAAATAATAATATCCATCGGAATCAAATGACACATCAAATTCATTAAAAAAAAATGGTCGTAAAATAACTTATTTCCAAAGTATAGTGATTTTAGACCCTTTTTCACCACTTTTTGAATTAACAAATGACCAATGTTGTTATTTTTGCCATATTATTGTTATTTCCAATTTAAACTATATTATATTTTGCAACTATATAGTTGGGATTAAAACAATATCCAATTTAAACTATATTATATTTTGCAACTATATAGTTTGGGATTAAAATCACAAAAAATGAAGGTCAAGAACCAATTACCAATTTATAAATGAATGAGTGGAGTAATAAAGAAGTGTATATGGAAAACTACTTTTATTTGTAGAAATACCTGGAAAGAGGAATGTACTATATAATATGCATAATGGTTTGGATGGGATGAAGTAGGAATGCACAACATGGTATGTGTAGATTGAACCAATTTATGAATGAACGAGTGGAGTAATAAAGAAGTGTATATGGGAAACTACTTTTATTTGTAGAACTTGGTATGTGTAGATTGAACCAATTTATGGATGAATGAGTGAAGTAGTAAAGAAGTGTATATGGGAAATTACTTTTATTTGTAAAACTTGGGTAGAACTTGGTATGTGTAGATTAAACCAATTTATGAATGAATGAGTGAAGTAATAAAAAAGTGTCTATGGGAAACTTGGATAGAACTTGGTATGTGTAGATTGAACCAATTTATGAATGAATGAATGAAGTAATAAAAAAGTGTATATGGGAAACTACTTTTATTTGTAAAACTTGGATAGAACTTGGTATGTGTAGATTGAACCAATTTATGAATGAGTGAGTGAAGTAATAAAGAAGTGTATATGGGAAACTACTTTTATTTGTAAAACTTGGAAAGAAGAACGTATTTTATAATCTGCAAAATGGTTTGGTATGTGTAGATTGAACCAATTTATGAATGAGTGAAGTAATAAAGAAGTGTATATGGGAAACTACTTTTATTTGTAAAACTTGGAAAGAAGAACGTATTTTATAATCTGCAAAATGGTTTGGTATGTGTAGATTGAACCAATTTATGAATGAATGAGTGAAATAATAAAAAAGTGTATATGGGAAATTACTTTTATTTGTAAAACTTGGAAAGAAGAATGTATTATATAGTCTGCAAAATGGTTTGGATGGGATGGAGTAAGAATTTACAACATAGTATGTGTAGATTGATGAATATTTTAAATAGTTGAATTTTGGAAGTCACTTAAACTAATGTGTATGTGAAGATCACAAAGAGTGGTGAATTATTGTTAAAATGGTTTGTAAGAGATGAAGTAGGAATTCACAATATAGTATGCGTAGATTGATGAATACTTTAAGGAGTTGAATTTTAAAAGAAGTAACTTAAACTAATGTGTATGTGAAGATCACAAAGATTGATGAAATATTGTTAATATTTTTGTAGGTTAATTATTTAACTATGAAAAATAACAATGAATATAAAATGAGCAAGTATGTTTACATGAAAAAATTATTAAATTCAACTAATGTGTATGTGAAGATCACAAAGAATGGTGAAATATTGTTAATATTTTTGTATGTTCAATATTTAATTATGACAAATAACAATGAACATAAAATGAGCAAGTATGTTTAAGTGAAGGACCTATTAAATTCATTTTACATAGCCATTATTGTAGTATTACATTATTATCTTGGGATTAAATCAAAGTAAGTGGTTTTTTCTTTAAAAAACAAATATTAACTCAATTTAAAAATTTAGAATGACATATTATAATGGAAGTGACATACTAATGGACTCAATGAGAGACTTACAAGGATGGCATTAATGGATCCAATGAGAGATTTACATGGATTACACTAATGGACCCAATGAAAGACTTACCATGGATAAAGTAGGGAACATGTTAGTATGCTGAGTTTAGGTTGGATGGTTACAAGAAATGATTGTTATCCTTCCCACTTGGATTCAATTCACATAGATGACATAATGAGCTAATAATAAGTATTGTTGTAATGGCTTCAAGCCTATATGTATTGGAAATTTTTCTTTGATTCAAAATTGAATAGCAAGGAACTGTTATTTCCCTATGAAAAATATAGGAGAAAATATAAATAGTTAAAAAAACCTAATTTATCAAACCATCACTCAATTTGACATTATCTACGTTCTTGGAAATGTTGAGATACATGGTAAAAACTAAAATAAATGATCTAAGAGAAAAATTTGAGGTTTAAAAACACAATGAAACAATGCTAGTTAGATATATTGATTCTAACTCGGTAACATGTATGGATGTTAACAAATCAACATTTACATATGGATTGTATATTGAAATCATATCCACAAATTAGAATGGTAATAAGTAAAGGGAAATTAAATTATCTTAAACAAAAGTAAAGTATAAAGGTATGATGAATGCATTGTGTTGAGAAGTTTAAATGAGAATAATTTTTATTAACATTGATATTGCATAAAAGATATTTAAAAGTCTTCTTTTTTTATGCATTTCAAGGAGTTTTATATTGAGAAAAGAATGTATATTGAAATCATATCCACAAATTAGAATGGTAATAAGTAGAGGGAAATTAAATTATCTTAAACAAAAGTAAAGTATAAAGGTATGATGAATGCATTGTGTTGAGAAGTTTAAATGAGAATAATTTTTATTAACATTGATATTGCATAAAAGATATCTAAACATATATTTTTTTTTATGAATTTTAAGGAGTTATATATTTAGAAAAGATAAATATTTATTATCGGAAAGATAAATATATTAAAGTGACCATTTTTGTTTTAACATTGTTACAAGAAGAAGGTTATATTTAATTATGGTATTGTAAGATGATGAAGAAATAAATATATTACTTATAAAGGGGTTAAATCATGAAACTTGGTTACTATTTTGTGATAAGAAGAAGGTTATATTTAATTATGGTATTGTAAGATGATGAAGAAATTAATATATGTACTTGTAAAGGGGTTAAATCATGAACCTTGGTTACTATTTTGTGATAATCATGGTGTGTAAAATGTTTTTTCTCAAGTTTTGATTTAGAATATTATTTGGTAAAAATTTAAATCTAATGTAGTGTATA
The DNA here is from genome assembly GCA_009831015.1 of Picea engelmannii. Taxonomy (NCBI): domain Eukaryota; kingdom Viridiplantae; phylum Streptophyta; class Pinopsida; order Pinales; family Pinaceae; genus Picea; species Picea engelmannii. Next base: position 948,635 of record ML783348.1, on the reverse strand, counting down.
AAGAAATTATGTCTAGAAGATTCTCCAAGCAGTAGTTAGAGATTCATCGTCGGAAAAACCTGTTTGGCCAAATAATGATTTTGGCCAAAAGAAATGCTTATATATATGGAAGTCATGTTGCTCTTACTGTTTCTCTTGGTCAACTTTCTCCTACTCTTATTGCTTCACCTACTTTTTATTCTACTCCCTCTCAACCTACTCTTTCTTGGCATGCTCCTACTCTTTCCCCAATCTGTTGCATGCACCCTAAAACACCTAGGACAACTGTTGTTGGAGACTGGAATATTCTCCCCGATGGATAAACTCCTCGGATATGCCTGGAAAATATCTCAAATGGGTCTCCCTAGCCCCAAGAACCCTGTCACTAATTGTTGGCCTGAAGATCTTCCCTCTGCTAATCTGTATGAACCTCAGCTAGACTCCCCTGGGGGTTGCACACCTCCTAAAATACACTAGCGCACCCTAGTTGGTCTGACCGTCAAAATATGGATCTGAATAGTTTAATGTGTGCACCCTGGTCTCCTTTATACTTGGTCAGAAGGGATTTCTATGATATGTTCTGGTGATCTCTCTGGAACCCCAATTGTATCTCCTCAAGTGTTACGTAATTTTTGGTTGGGAAATGCAGCCTAGACTATTCCCCCATTGGAATTGCTCAATAGATGTCTCAAAAGGAGCGCCCTGGTTCATCCTCTAATGGGTCGGAAGGAATATGTTGAATGTACCTTGGTTGGGCCTGGCTAACTCCCAATGCCTCTCAAACCCTCACGCCCTCACCTTGTTGAAGTGTGCCCTGACTGCTCTGGATCTGTATGCTACTACTGAATATTGATGAAGAACCTGCTTGGTCCTACCGATGGCTAGGATGTGTCTCTCAACACTAAAACCAATATGTGGTGGTGGTTTCCTCTAGAAACCCACACAAAAATGGAGGTCGACTTCTCTCCTTTGGAACCTATTTCTCAACTCAATAATTCTCAATAATGAGGAATTAGGTCGAACTCATCCCTTTTATCCCTCCTTTGTATAAATCTACATTAACATGCATAGCTTAAGTGACTTTTCTTGAAGTTATGATTAATTATTCACTTAGTCACTTTAAACCCCCTTTCTAGTCTAATTAGATGTTCACTTTACCTGTTAGTCGCTTTTCGCCTTTTAATGTCACTTTTGGTTAGAATTTGATGAAATGAGATTAATTAAATAAATTTTTCCCCTCTATGCTTGACTATAGTCTATGGGAACTGGTAGACTACTGAGTCGCTCCCTGTTGGATCATCATTGGGAAAAGGATATCAAAGTCCTCCCTTCTCAAGATTGCTTGTCCTCAAGAAACATCAAGCTTGGGTGTTGTAGTATATGCTCTTCCCTCCCATGTGGAATCCTCCACCAGAAGTCCACCCCATCTGATTAAAAACTCCCAGATGACCCTACTCCTCTACCTACGCTCTTTGTGGTATATTACCTCCTCCAACACGAACTCCAATTGGCCCTCCTCATCCAATGGTGGTAACTCCTCTAAAGTGGTAACTTGTTGCCCCACTTCCTTTTTAAGGAAAGAAACATGGAACAAATTCTGTATCTTGCTAACTTCTAGTAGATCTATCTTGTAGGCCACTTCACCCACTCTCTTAATGACCATGTATGGCCCATAGAACCGAGGTTTCAATTTCTCTACTCCACTCTTCTTCAATGAAGATTGTATGTATGGTTGTAATTACAGAAAAACCAAGTCCCCACCTAGAAACTATGCTCAGAACTTTGTCTATCTGCATATATATTCTGTTAGTTTTGTGCTTCCTACAGATTCTCTTTTACTACACATAGGACCCTCTGACTCTCCTCTATCCAATCCTTGGACCCCGGGGCCCTGCTATCTCCAAACATCATCTCCACAAAGGAAAGAGCATCATATCCGTATATCTGGATGGACATATGATATGTCGTGTTGTAACAATACTCACCCATGTACAACCATCTCACCCATGTGCACTGCTACCCTCTTACATAATTCCTCAGATACCCCTCCACCCATATGTTGACGATCTCTATATGTCCATCTATCTGGGGGTGGTAGCTAGTACTTGTGGCCAATTATGTTCCCACTAACCTAAATAGTTCCTGCCAAAAGCCATTGATGAAGTGCCCATCCCTGTCACTAACTATCTTCCTGGGTAGGTCGTGCAACCTAAAGATCTCCCTGAAAAACAACTCTACTAGCTGGATGGCCTTGTATTCTATGGGTATGGCAAAGAAATGTGAAAACTTGGTTAGTCTGTAGACCACCACAAAAATACATTCCCTACCTTGTACTCGAGGAAGTCCTATAATACAATCCATGGAAATACTCTCCCACTTCTGTTCTAGAATGGGTAAAGGCTGAAGTAACCCAACTGGGTGTGTCTTCTCAGACTTGTTCTGCTGACAAGTCACACACTCCCGGATTTGTCTCAGCACATCATCCTTGAGACCCTTCCATGAGAATCTCTCTTTGATCTTCCTGTACGTCTTGAAAAACTAATGATGTTCAGTTGTGGGTGAGTCATGACAGGCCTTCAGAACCTTTCCTTTCAAGGTAGATTTTGGAACTAAGTAGATCTAGTCCTTGTAGAAAATGATGTTGTCCAATACTCGATAGCTATCATTCACCACCTACCCATACATTACCTCGTAGGAAAATCTATTCTTGGATTACTCTACTCGAAAGTGTGTCTTCCAGTCTGCGAAAATATCCATCATCAAATAACTCATTGCCCCCCTGGATAAGGCATCTTCTACAAAATTCCTTTTACCTTTAACATACTCAATGTCAAATTCAAAGGCTTGAATCTTAGATACCCATTTATGTTGTCTCTCACTAAGGTATTTCTGATCCAGGAAATACTTTAGACTATTGTGATTCGTCTTTACCACAAATCTATTTCCCACCAAATGTTGTCTGAATTTGGTTAATGCATGCATGATGGCTTGATCCAAATGGATCCAGGAAGGCCTAAAAATAAAAGTTCGTAGAATCAGACGAAACTAGCACCAATGAATTAGGCTCGTCGCATTGATTCCGACCATATATTGTTTTCCACAAATTGACACCGTATGCGAAAGTTATCACGTTCTGATCAATTTCCCAAACAAGCAAAAAGTCAACTGCTCAAAGTCAATATGTCGTACTGCTAATGTTAGTAGTACAATAGGTGATGTCATGATGACATCAATAGGGACATGTGGCAGCACAAGGAGGTGACATGTGTCACTCAGTTTTGGCATTTTCGGGATGAGTTGGACCAGTACAGAAATGACACATGGCACTGTATGGATGTGACACGTGGCATTTTGTATTTGATGTGGCCCAATGACAGGATGACACATGGTAGTATAGATGACAGGCGGGAGTACAGATGTTGACTGGGCAGGTGACTTGGTAGTAAGAATGTTGATTTGGCACGACATGTGGCTATATGGCAGTGACGTGGCAGTTGATCGTGCATGCTAATTGGGTTGTTGGCTGGGTGTTGATTGTATCGTATGTATGAATCACAGAGTGACACGTGGCCCAATTAGAGGGCTCCATGTGGAACCCCAGATGTTTCCAATATTGGTTGGGTAAAAAAATTATTCCACCTCCAGGGGACTCGAACCCTCGACCTCTGAGCACGGTAAACGGACTAAGCTCCATGCGTTGGTCACTTGGGCGTGTTGGTTCTTGTTTATACAAGTGGAGGAATATTTGTTTAAGCTGTAGTTTGGTGCATTTTTGGAGATAGGCCCCGTTCAACGGGTGGCTAGCCCACAACCAGTGTGCGTGGAGAGTTGGGGCTAGGTCACATGGCACCATATGACCCAAAGTTTGGGGCTTGAACGGAGGACGAGGGCCTGCGCCTAGCCCTTGGCCATATGGAGCATTCTATATAACCAGGAGCCCAGAGAAAGGGGGTTGCACTCAAATTTTTGTCCAATTTTGGTTTTTCATTATATTATATGATTTTTAATGACTTTTTATGCTAATTTTGGAAGATTTTGTCCATTTTGGGGGGATCTGGAGCCCGATTTGAGGCTAGATCTTGGGAGAAAGTTGGGATAGGATCACCAACTCAAATACTATATAAATCATAGGTTCTTGACATACTAGGAGGTTCATATTGACAAAATGATGATGATTTTGTCAATCTTGAAGCCATTTTAATGCAGGGAAGGAATTGAGGAAGCGAAATTTGGAGGCCAATTCCGGGAGCTACGCTTAATTGTTTTCAGTGCCGTCAGTTGTGTTGGATTCTTGAGGTCGAGAAAAAAACAACCAAACTAGTTTGTAATCCTTTTGATACATTTATGATTTACTTTTGAAGAACTTAAGAGAAATAAGAAAGCCTCACCCACCGAGACAAAGGCCTGGAGACCTAGGAAATCTTGTCGAACTCTGTTAACAACTTTGTTGTTATTTGTGCTTATATTATGATTTGAATTTATTTATGATGGATGATATAATCTCTCATTAATTTATTCTTCTTTACTTAATTCCTAATTGGTAATTGAACACATGCTTAAAACTTAACCAAGTCTCTAAAGATCAATTTCGGATCAAGTGGTATCAGAGAAGGTTGACAGTTGGTTGTTTGAGTTTGCATGGTTACCAGGGAAATGCTAAGTCATGGTGAAGGTAAGCATGTAGAAGGGGATCCTAAGATTGGATCAAGAAAGATGACTTCTCAAAGTGAGGAGATGGCATCAGAAGAAGGAATGTCTCAGAATGAGATAGAGTTGCAAAAGACTTTATTCACCATGTATGAGATGGTAAAGGTCTTATATGAGGATTAATTGGAACAGAAGAGGCCTTTCCAAGGGGAATCGTCAAAACAAGACAAAAGTGAAGAAGGAGAGGATCCTCCTAAACCTCCTCCTTCACCTCCTTCTTCTCCATCATCATTTTCTTCTTCAAGTACAAGTTCAAAATCCACCTCAAGAAAACATTCCCATAAACATAAACATGATATGCCTTTAATTAAGCTTGATGTGAAATTTGAATTTCCCATGTATGATGGTGAAGTCAATGTTGAGGGGCTTGATAACTGGGTCAAATAGATGGAAGGTTATTGCAATGTGCAACAAATTAAAGATGAGGCAACTCAAATCAAGTTGGCATCGCTTCGTTTGCATGCACAACACTCATCTGGTGGCAGAGTAAGCTACAAAATGGAACACATCAAGTTGGTAATGTATTTCCATCACGGAAAGATTTTAGTTTTGCAATTAGAAAGAATTTTTTTCCTTTGGGTTATCAAGAGAAGGCTTTAATTGAATGGAAACGTCTTAAACTAAGAAAAGGAAAAATGGTGCAAGAATACACAGATTAATTTCATAAGATGGAATTAATGTTAAATATTCCATTACATACCCAAGAAACTCTTATGAAGTATATAGGAGGTTTACTAGCACATATTTGTAACACTGTATTTATGTTTGGACCTACTAATATTGATGAGGTTTATGTTCAAGCAACATACATTGAAGCAGGGAAAACATGAGTTGGTGTATCAAAGAAATGAAAGGGAGGAAAACAATTGCAACAACACCATGGCAAATAGACTTGGGATATGATTCAGGTGATGAGACTGAAATCACAACAGTTGGTTTGATAGGTAAAATTGGTGATGGATATGTTTCTAGAAGTAAGTTGTTTCACATAAGGGTGATAATGAAACATACTAAGATCGACACATTGATAGATAGTGGATCTCAATCTAACTTGATTGCAGAGGAAGTGGTTAAACAATTGGCATTGACAACTAAGCTACATCATAAACCTTACTCACTTAAATGGATAAGAAACAATCATAAATTGCACATAAAAAAACAATGCACTTGAAAGTTTGCAATTTCATCAAATTTTTTGGATGAGGTAACGTGTGATATGGTTCCACTCAATGAATGTGGAATGGTCTTAGGTAGCCCTTATTTGCATGATTGCAAAGAAATATTCTACAGGGAACATAATCAATATCACTTAACTAAAGAAGGAAATGAATGTGTTGTACATGCTCAAGAAAATCAATCTCTTCAAACAATGGAACAATTAAGGAAGGCAGCTTATGCAAGAAACACACCTATAATTGTGTCAAGTAAAATAATTGATCTTAAGCATGAACATGAGATGGTTGTAGAACAAAAGTTCAATCATACTTTGCTTCAAGATAAATTATTGTTGTGCAAGCACTTCAAACATATTATCTCATTTGCAGTCATATTTATGATGTTATCATTGCTAATGTTTTCAACATGGATGGTAGTGGCTTCAGTAAGATGTGAAAGAGTAAAAGTGCTTAACAATATGTTGTCAGTTTTCATGGTTGTTTTGCAATTGATTATGATGACAAAGGTGCATAGGAAAAAGTTTACAGACAAAGGACAAGTGTGGTGGCCTATCTTGTACTTGATGACCAGTTAATAATCTTTTGGAGGACCAAAAGGTCTTAGTGGGGAGGCATGATCCAAAATGGAACCAGGAAGACTTAAAAATAAAAGTTCTCAGAATCAGATGAAACCAACACAATTGCTTCGATCTCTTCGCGTTGATTCCAACCATATAATGTTTTCTGCAAACAAACACTGTATGTGAAAGTTATCGTGTTCTGATCGATTTCCCAAACATGCAAAAAGTCAACTGGTCAAAGTCAATGGGACATATTGCTAACGTCAACAGTACGATAGGTGATGTCAGCAGGGACACATGGTAGCACGAGGAGGTGGCATGTGTCACTTGGTTTTGGCATTTTCGTATTGAGTTGGACTAGTACGAAAATGACACATGGCATTGTACGGATGTGACACGTGGCAATTCATACGTTACATGGCCCAATGACAGGATGACACATGGAAATGCAGATGATAGGTGGAATTATGGATGCTAATGTGGTAGTTGACAGGGAAGTACAAATGTTGATGTGGCATGAAACATGGTTGTATGACAGTGATGTGGCAGATGATGTGGTAGATGACTGTGCATGTTGACTGGGTGTTGACTGTACCATATGGATGAATCATAGGGTGACATGTGGCCCAATCAAAGGGTGACACATGGCACCCTCTATTTTTCCAATATTGGTTGGGTAAAATAAAAATTCCACCTCTAAGGGACTCGAACCCCTGACCTCTGAGCACAGTCAATAGACTAAGCCTCATGCGTTGGCCACTTGGGCATGTTGGTTCTTGTTTATGCAAGTGGAAGAATATCTATTTATGCTACAGTTTGGTGTGTTTTTGGGGACAGGCCTTGGTCGACAGGGGGCTAGCCCGGGACCAAGGGCTAAGAACCAAGAGCTAAATCAATAGGAGGGCACATGGAGAGTTAGGGCCAGGTCACATGGCACCATATGACCCATAGTTTAGGGCTTGAATGGAGGACGAGGGCTAGTGCCTAGCCCTTGGCCATATGGCATGCTCCATATGACCAGGATCCCAAAGAAAGGGGGCTGCGCCCATATTTTTTCCCAATTTGGGTTTTGCACTATATTATATGATTTTTAATGATTTTTATGTTGATTTTGGGAGATTTTGTCCATTTTGGGGGGATTTGGAGCCCGATTTGAGGCCAGATCTTGGGAGAAAGTTGGGATAGGATCACCAACTCAAATCCTATATAAATCAGAGGATTTTGAAAGACCGGGAGGTTCATATTGATACAATGATGATGCATTTGTAAGTCTTGAAGCCATTTTTATGCAGGGAAGTCATTGAGGAAGCAAACGTTGGAGGCCAATTTCGGGAGCTACGCTCAACCTTTTTCATTGCCGTCAGTTCTGTTGGATTCTTGAGGTTGAGAAGAAAACAACCAGACCAATTTGTAATCCTTTTGATACATTTTTGATGTACTTTTGAAGCATTGAATATAAATAAAAAAGCCTCACTCACTAAGACAAAGGCCCAAAGACGTAGACAATCTTGCCAAACTCCATTAACAACTTTGTTGTTATGGTTTGTTGTTCTTTGTGCTTATATTATGATCTACATTTCTTTATGATGGCTGATATAATCTCTCATTAAGTTCTTATTCTTTCCTTAATTCCTAATTAGTAATTGAACAAACTCTTAAAACTTAACCAAGTCTTTAAATATCAATTTTGGATGATGGCTAGAATCTTGTTGTTGTATATAGAATAGAGCCTCTCTGGCTTGCTAAGCTTTCTTCTCTAAAAAAAATGGGGTGACCTCCTTGCATCAAAACTGCTCCAATCCCCACTCCTGATGCATCACACTCTAAAACAAATGGTTGTGAAAAATCAGGCAGGGCTAGAATGGGTCATGTGCTCATAACCTCCTTCATTTGCTTGAAAGAATGTTGTGACTCCTTGGTCCACTAAAAAGAACCCTTATTTGTCAAATTGGTGAGTGGCACTCTCAACTATGAGAACCCCTTAACAAACCGCCTATAGTAACTACAAAACCCAAATAATCCCTTCAACTCTATGAGGTTCTTTGGTGTTTTCCAATCCATAATGGCCCTGACCTTCTCCTGATACACCTATACTCCCTTCTCACTGATGATGTGCCACAATTATAGAAGTTATCTCATACCAAAATCACACTTGTACTCCTTGGCATATAATGATTATGTCTTCATAATTCCCAAGACCTCCTCCAAGTGTGCCAAGTGTTCAACCCACATCCTATTGTATATCAAAATGTTGTTGAAGAATACCAAAAGGTACTTCCACAACTGTCCTCTAAAGATGTGATTAATGCAATACTAGAATATAGATGGTGTGTTGGTCAACTCGAAAGGCATGACCAAGAACTCAAAGTTCCCAAAATGGAATAAAAAAATTGTCTTCTCTATGTTTTGCTCTCTGATGTTGATTCAATGGTAACTTGATCATAGATATATTTTGGTGAAGAAGACTTCCCCATGTAGCTTGTCCATCAAATCATCTATGCGCAGGATGGGGTACTTGTTCTTGATCATATTCTTACTTAGGGATCGATAATCTATCCACATCCTTAGTGTGCCATCCTTCTTCAGTACCAGTACAACTGAAGGAGAAAAAGGACTCATGTTGGGCTTAATGTGACCCATCGCAAGAAATTCCTTGATTTCCTTCTCAATCTCGTCCTTTTTAGGGTGTCTATAAGGTGCAGTGACCACTAGTGTTTCCCCTGCCTCTAACTCAATAGTGTGCTCAAACCCTCTGTATGGTGGTATCCCTGGTGGTATCGGTCCAAATACTGTCTCATACTAACTCATAAGTACCCTGATCTTTGGATGATACTTCTCTCTGCCATCTGAATATCCCTTGGTGGTAATCAATCACCCGGTTGCATATGCTACATCACCATGTTAGAATATCCTCTCCATCCTCTTTGCTGACACTACCCAGGTTTCTCCTGTAGAAATTCCCCTCAACACTACCCTTTACCCATTGGTGTCCCGAAAAATCATAGTCAAGGTCTAGTAGTTTACCCCAATCTCTCCCAATGAATACTACCATTGAACGCCCAGTACTACACATGTGTCTAATAAGTCAACTACATAGAATGTATCTGTCACTATGTATTTACCTAGCTTGAACTATAGGTCTGGAACCATATCCAAGCATGTCATGGTATACCCATCTTCCATGGCTACTGTAAACCCCTCAAATGCCTCAGTGCGTAACCCCCTCTAGGATACTAAGGCTGCATCTATGAAGTTATGGGTTTCCCCACTGTCTACAAATGTTTTGATGTGTTTTCCCTGTACAATCCCTTTGAGTATGATAGTGTTATACCTGGGTACTACCGAGAGGGTTTCTATGGTACCCCCTTTTGTAATCCTACGAGGTTTTGTCTACCCCCTCACTAGTGATTCTACATGTGGTTGGGGTTTCTTTGGAGGTTTATCTGGCTCCTGTGGTGCTCCTCATCTAAGTCACTTCCTATTGTTGATATGATCTCCTCCTCCTCCTCCTCACTATCTGACTCCACCTCAATGTAGTGGATTTGTCCTTTTCCCATGCATCTATGGCCTGCGACCCATGGGCCTTTGTAAGAGAAGCAAATATTCTTTCTCATCAACTCCATCCTACTATCATCATCCATATTGGGTTTGTCTTTCCAATCCTTCTGAGGATTCTTCTGATCCTTTTCTCTCTATGGTACAAAGGGTTTGGTGAAGGTCTTTGGTTTTTGCACCGAGTCCCCCATGTCTCTAGCATGCAATATGGCCTCTTATAGGGTGTGAGTCTTGAAGGCCTTAACCCAACCCCTCAATGGATCCATCAATGCCTCAGTGAACAACATCACCAACCTGTGCTCAGATATATCAGATACTACCACTGCCTTCCGCTGGAACTATGTGATGAATGTTTTTACTAACCTGGTTTGTTTCAGCTATGTCAAATCCCTGAATTGGAGTTCTGGATCCCTCTTGTCAAACCTCTCCATCAACCTCTCAGTGAACTCCAAATAAGATGTAATGCAACTGTGACACAAGGTCACCAGCCCATGATAGCACCACTTGTGGGCCTCCCCCTCCAAGTGTAATGTAGAGAAGTTGATAGCTTCTGACTCCATCATCAGTTTAAGATTGAAATATTTGCAAATATTTTGTACCCATGATTAAGTTGAACATTGAGAAAAATCGTCGAAAGTAGGAATATTCAACTTCCCCACCTTCTTGATAAATTCCATGTTCTGGGGACGCATGTTACCCCTCTGGGCCTGTTTTGGCACCTGATCGAACAATATTCCATAAAGGTCATTCCAACATGGAACTCTGTCCCCAGTGCCAAGTAGTCTCTCATGTACTCTGCAAATGAATCTATCGGGCTTGTCTACCCTTGTCCAACCTGTCCAATTTGTTTTCCCCCATGGAACTGCGAAAAAAGTGGTCTGGGAATATTCCCCACCAAGATATTGGTGTGAGTAGGTGTCTAGTGTCCACTCGACCCTGCTAGGTTCCCACTGGATAAAATGGCTCCACCTCCATGACGTCCCATGGAACCACTCTCTCCACCTACTATATTTGCACCCATCGTGCCTATATTGTTCTAGATCAGTTGCGTACTTATTTCCATCTATGTAATGGCATGCATCGTATCCCATTTCCTTCTATTGTTTTGGATCAGTCGTTTCTCTTATACCACTGAAATATCTCGTTTCCCTCTAGAAAGATCATTTAACATAGCTTGGGTATTGTCGTAAGGAGCCTCTGGGCCTTTCCCCTTTCCCTCTAGAATAGCATGCATGTCACCCATATTACCTCCTAATTCAGTCTATGTATCTGAAATGATATGATCTCTATCTATGTCCTATGTCTTTGGCTCTGTATCTGAATGAATATGGAAGGGAATGTAGTCTCTCTTGTTTCCATCCCTTATGTCTCTATTATGACCCCTACAGTACTGAATGTAGTCATCCTCGATGTGATCTCTTCCCTCTGGGTATCATGCACCTATCCTTAGAATCATGGGATCATGAGATAAACATTTATTCACAGGCTAGCAAGAAGAAGGCTCTGATACCACTGAAATGTCCCAAATCCCTCAAAGTTGGATATTTACTGCTACAATGTTGATCTAGTTGCAGATTTGATACTCTGGGGGTTTCTGAATGCATTTTAAATGTTTTTTATTGTGGTTTTGTAGTTTTCATATGTTTATAAAATTCATGCAATGGATTTGGACCAAAGAACAACTCAACAACTTCTATTAAGAAGAATAAATGGAATTACAATATTGCATGTGGGAAATTAAATGAAATAACCTCAGCTAGATCATGAAAAGAGGGATCTTAGCTGGAATACAAAGAAACATGCTAGAAAAAATACATAGAATGATGGAGGTAGGTATATCTATGGACGAGACTGAAGATATATTGCATGAAAACCCTGATTTGCTGCATGCACCCTGAAACACCCATGACAACTGTTGTTGGAGACTGGAATATTCTCCATAGTGGATAAACTCCTCCGATATGCCTGGAAACTATCTCAAATGGGTCACCCTAACCCAAAGAAACCTCTCACTAACTATTGGAATAGAGATCTACCCTTTGTTGATCTATATGAATCCCAACTGGACTCCATTGGGGGTTGCACACCTCCTAAAATAAAATAGTGCACCCTAATTTATCCAACCGTTAGAATTTGGATCTAATTGGCTCAATATGTGTGCCCTGGTATCCTCTAGGGATTTCTATGATCTAGTCTGGTGATCTCTCTAGAACCCCAACTGTATCTCCTCAAGTGTTGCACACTTTCTGGTTGGGAAATGTTCCATGGACTATTCCCTCATCGGAATGGCTCAGTAACTATCTCAAAAGGAGTGCCCTAGTTCCTCCTCTAATGGGTTGGAAGGGATATGTTGATTATACCCTGGTCAGGCCTGGCTAACTCCCAATGCCTCTCAAACCCTCATGCCCTCGCCCTATTGAAGTGTGTCCTGGTTTCTCTGGATATGTATACTGCTACTGAATAATGATGAAGAACCTATGTGGTGCTACTGATGGCTAGGGTGTGTCTCTCAACACTGAAACCAATCTGTGGTGGTGGTTAACCAATCTATGGTGGTGGTTTCCTCTAGAAACCCACAAAACAATGGAGGTCGACTTCTCTCTTCTGTAACCTATTTCTCAACTCAATAATTCTTAATAATTAGGTCAAACTCATCCCTTTTATCCCTCCTTCGTCTAATTCTCCATTGGAATGCATAGCTTAAGTGATTTTTCCTTAATTTATTATTAATTATTCACTTAAGTCACTTTAAACCCCCTTTCTAGTCTAATTAGACGTTCACTTTACCTCTTAGTTGTTTTCCCCCTTTTAATGTCACTTTTGGTAGACTTTGATGAAATGACATTAATTAGAGAAATTGTTCCCTTCTATGCTTGACTATAGTCTATGGGAACTAGTAGACTACTCATTCGCTCCATGTTGGGTCATCATTGGGAAAGGGACATCACAAAATGATTACATTGAAATTTAAGGAGAAATTGTGGTGCGATAAAGAATTAGAGGATAAAATATAATTAAGATACTATAAGGAGGTGATCAACCCCAATCTATAAGATCAAAAGTACCTCTCTATTTTGACTAACGTAAAGAAGAAAATCAACTTTGATAAATTAAGAACAAACTCTCTCAGGCTCCATAGTGAAGCAATGCATTGTACAATTCTGAAAACATTTTGGGTTGAAAAAATTAATTTGTGACACTAAGAGGGTTGAACATGGAAAACATTTTCTCTTAAATGGCCCATGCACACCCATTAAAAATATTTGTTAGAATACCGACCTTCCTATCCTTTTGACTCATCAAAACTATAATGATTTAGAAACACTTCTCTTAAATCGTTTCAAGAACAAACATAAAATTCTAAAGAAAACCATGTAATATTTTACCTTTCTTAAGTTCTGATAGATCAAATTTGGTATGAATGGATGTTAACCACCACCATCATCATTGAGCTTGTATAAATCCACAAGGTATATATATATATATATATTTCGATGTTGATTTTATGGGAAGTGGGTAGTAGGTGTCCAATATAAAGGATGCACAACATTAAAGGGGATGCACGAGGTGGAGTAAGAGGATAGAGGAGTGACTACTTATTTATTAAGGAGTGCAATCACATGTGGAGTTTGATGGGAAGTAGTGCTAAAATTTGGTTTTCATTTTTATCAGTTAAAATAAAATTCACGACTTTTCAATATTTTTATTGTCCTTCAATTTGCATTCACATAAATTAATAGCCTACTAATTTTAGGTTTAAAAAAATCTTGAATAAAAAATGTTATTAAATTGGAGTTTATAATTTGATCATTCGGAAATATTAGAAAAAACAATATTTAACTTAATAATAAACACTAACTCAAAATATACATTTTCTAATCATAGAAAGTTGTAAGTTGTATAAAGTTCAATATTATTTTAGTTAATAGATTTAGTTTTCTAATATAATTTGGATTTAATATTTTTTAAGATGAATGATCTCACATTTACAATTTCAAAGAGTCTTATTAGTCCCTACCGAAGGTGCAGAGGGACTATAGCGATCGATAATTCATTGACTTCATATTAATATGTACTTTGACTATAAATTTTCGCATCATCTGTATTGTTCGTACTATAGAAGTAAAAACATTATTTTTTATATAAAAAAAAAACTTATATGTCATTAGAGAATATATTGGAGGTCTTATTGCCAACTTCATTGTTCCCAATGTTGTAAATGTGTAGATATCCAAAGTTTTGAGCTTAGACACTCTTTCTTTATTTTTTATTACATTTTTACTAAAATGTTTACATACCAAAAGTTTTGAGCATGGACGTTGTTTTTTAATATTTTTTTATTATTAGTCCCTGCCAAAGGCGTAGAGGGACTATAGCGATCGCATATTAATATTTCCTTTTATTAGTCCTTTGTATTTGTATTGAAATGTTTACATACATAAGGTTTAGAGTATTGACACTTTTTTTGAGGTGCTTGAATAGGGTTGACAACTTAAATGTTTACATAGCGCGAGGTCTTGAAACAGGCCTGACAACTTAAATTTGTTCATACCATGATGCCCTTAAACAACATGATAGCCTTAAATGTTTACCTTCTCATAGTACATTTTTCCTCAAATTTTTCCATACAATGTTGCAATGAATTTGGAAAATATTGTTGTCCACCACCAGTTGAATAGGAATTGTATGTTTCATACTTCTTCTATGCCTGGAATGCAATTTGGTCATCGTTGAAGATACATACAGTGTTTACTGGTTCAGTGGGTGCTTCTTGTTCGTTGGTTCGTCGGTTTCTTCTTGTTGATTTTTGGTTCAATTTTGCAAGGTTCAGGACCTGCGCTTGCAGTTGGACCTATTGGTGCCTGTTGCTTGCTTTTGTTTACTTCAACTTTTCAGTGTTGGGGTCCTACATTCGCAGTTGTATCTGTTTTTTTTTTTACTTTGCGGGGTCTAGGTGTTGCACCCACAATTCAACCTGTGCTTCTGTCGTTCATCGTTTCAGAGTAATTTTTGATGCCATAATTTCATTTCCTATTCGTTCTTTGTTGTTCGTTGTTTGTAGTTTGCAATTAAGAATGTTTGATTATTTCTATTGGCATACTCGTCATATGTTTCTGGTTCCTTCTATGCTTGGGTTACAGTTTGGTAATCGTTGGAGATACATATGTCGTTTACTAGTGTTACACATTATTTTGTTCACCTCAAAGATCACTTGACAACATGTGTTCATGTTCCCTAAAAAATAGTAAAAGAGACTTTCTCCATGGGAAAAGTGATTTTCTTTCCTCTACCAAAAACCATATGAAGGAAGGTCATTGCACCCTGCTATATGCATTGGGTGCGATGATGCCTGATCATCGCAGTCTACACTATACCTAGGTTGCAACGTCGTCACATGTTGCTTGTGCATAGGGTGCGATGATGCTTAAAGATTGAGAAAATTCAAATTTCATGAATGTTCTAGAAGGGAATATTCTAGAAGATGAGGTGGCCTCCGATCGGTTTGGATCTTACTCACTTCTCTGATTTGGTGGGATCATCCTAATATTCTTATCAATATCTCTTTCACACTATATAAAGAGGGATCTCTCATGGAAGAGGATAATGTTGAATAGGCTAAGAATTGTATGGAGAGTTCTACTTCAGAGTATTCTTGAGAGCTTTTATTTAGTTCATCAAGTTAGATTGTGGATCTTCTTCATTCAAGGCATTGGAGCAAAGGAGTGTTTGTTGAAGCAAAGATCCACCGAAAGGGGACCTTGCAACATCAAGGCATGGGTTGTATTTTCCACTTTCTATTCATTTAATACAATAATGCATTTCTTCCCTATATAAGCATCTTGTCTTGTATTGTATAATTCCTTGATCATATACATAAACTTCATTAGAATACATGTATCTTTGTTTTCCCTCTTTGTTGATTTGTGATTCTTAGACAAGCTTACTATTCTGGAAACTCAAGGAAGGAGCTACAAGGACGACAATAGAGAGGACAAGTGTCGTTTAAAAGGTATGTCACTTGTAACTCATTAAAATAATTCATATGATGATGAAGTTTAAGGTGAAGTGTGCATTTTGTTAATTTTTTTCTAGTTTCCAGTGGAATCTAGGGAGATCTGTTTATGTCCACATTTACCGATTAATCCGATAACAAAATTGGCGACCATACTAGGGATACAAATTTATTTTGGTTTGTTTCCTCTTATTTTCTTAAATTAGCCTGCCTTCTTTTGGTTAAATGCATTCTCTGAGTCTGTGGGTGATCCATCTAGACTCACTGGGTCTGAAGGTTCAGTTAGATTTTTTGTCTTTCTTCCATTTTTTCCTTAGTTCAGAGATCGTTGCACTGTGCTATATAGATAGACTGCGATGATCCTCTTACGTCGCACTCTACATGTGCAAACTAGTGTGATGATGTCATATTGTATCCTACTAGCAGCATGTGATGACCCTATATTGTCTTACTGTGCTCCACTACCCCCTGCGACGATTCCTATAGGAATTGTTAGAGACAAACAATTTTTCTTTTTTCACCCAATTTTGCCTCAATTGTCTGGGATGAAATTTTGATACTAGTGTTTGATTGCTTTATGATTTTAAAGATTTCATTTTATTGGCTTTCAGATATTGGAATTTTTGTCTTTGTAATTTTGCAAGTTTTTCTTTTGAATTTGTCACAAAGATATAATAAATGGATCTTGGTCATGAGTGCTTGTTTGACAAAGGGTATTTGATTTATTTGGAGTTTTGGATTGTTTTTACTTTTCAGATTGTTTATTGATTCAAAAACATTTTTGTTTGCATTTGACAAAAGGGTTTCCAATCATTTCATTTTTGTCTACGTTATAAGTTTTGATTTTGGAATTGTGTTGAGAGTGTGTTAATTTTCTTGGATTACGATTTTTTTTCTTCATTACATATCTGATTTGATTTGAGAAAGAAAGAACAGAAGTCATTCTTCTTTTTAGTATTCCTTCACAAGAAATTTGTTGCATTCAAAATATACGTTAAGAGAGAAAATTGGAAAATTTTGTAGCTCATGATTATTTGGAATTTTGCTCATTCAAAATTTGAGAAATTGTGTTTCGTAGATTTTGTATTTCAAAAAGAGATATTGTCTCCCTACTGTAATTAGAGTTCATTGAATTGAAAGATTGCATAATCATCTCTTCTTGCATTGTATTGGGTCAAGGTCACATACATCCCCAATTTCATTTCCATTTCCCTTTTGAGTAAACAACAACTTTTAAAATACAACATAATTTTAAAATTTATTAGCAACTTTTATTTTCTAGAAATTCTCTTCACCAACATTAGCTAGGATAGTTCTTTGGAATAGGTTGTAAGGCACACTCTCCAGAGCATCAAAACATACAATAGTATCTTTTGATAGGGAGAGTTCAAATCTACTTGCTACATTTTTTTTTTGGGAAGCCCTTCTAACACAAGGGTCAATCATGAGGTTGCATTAGAACTGGCAGAGTTACTCACATTTCTTTTTCAGTCTTAGTGTAGAGATTGCACATATTATTGGGGGTCACTTGAGAAGAAAATCCAGTGGGGACCTTCTTGAGTTGATTTTGGGCTAGATACCCTACCTTTGCGTGTGGATCGGGCTGTCAACTTTTTCCCCAGGAATCATTGTCGTAATTGGTAACCTTAGTATTATATCTCTTTAGGGTCTTTACATGAGGTGACTATGGAGGGGAAAGTCTTCACGGTACCTAAAATCGATGTTGGCCAAACTCACTCGATCTCCTTAGAGGGTATACCCATGATTATGTGTGGGAGCTTGCACCAAGGTGTAAGTCCGTTAAGCAGGTCATCAACGTAACTTTTCTGCCCTCTTTATCCCAACTCCTTCTTGTCTTGATTTCACGATGTTGGATTTCATCACCAACTAGTGACTTCAAAATAAGAAGGTTTTTTTTCTTTGTTTTAATTCTAGATTTTATTAGTGAGTGTTTTTTGTTTCTCTAGTTGGACATAGATTTGTTTTGTTCTTTATTTGGTGCAGCTAACATCAACCCTTTTCGTTCACATAGGATGCAAGGGATACCTCCAGAAGATCCGGAAGGTTACCTCCCTTTGCTTCCTAACTCACTAGAGGGATATCCTGAGAGAGAAATCAATAACGAAGTAGCCTTTGAGATTGGAAGTTTGAATTCTTTAGAGGGATTCAAAATTGTTTCAGATTCTTTAGAGGCATTCAGACTCTCGTAAATCCACTATTGAGTATTAGACAAGATCAACATTTGCTCCGTATGAACTCATCGGGAGAACTTGTTGTTTTCGAGAATATTGAAGTACCTACTTGGCCTAACACAGAATCTGGAGTAGACGATCCACTTTTTCAAAGTGAAACATTTAGAACCTCAACTCACACTACTGGAATTCTTAATCCTGGCTCTATCCCTGTCCGTTCTGTTTGGGGAACTTATTCGGGACACAATATTTTTGACACACTAGGAATGAGTCATAATCAACCTATGGAATCACATATGCATGAGACGTTTGTTACCTATACGGTACCTTTAGATCATTTTACTGGCATGACCAGTAATGTCATCACAGTTTCAGACCAATTGTTGGTTGGTTCTCACTCAATTCTCCCTCTCCAGATTGCCCACTCTACCATGGTACCACAAGATACAATTGTTTCTACTAGAAATGTGGTTATCTCTCAAGATCCTATTGGAACTCCACTTCCACTTATATCAAATCTGTCACTTCCCCCTGGGTATAATGCTTTGAATACTTCCATTGTTATTCCTGCCTAGAATCCATCTGGAGGGTCTAGACTTTTTGTTCCTCCTGGGTATAATGTTGCTAGTCATTTTGTTCCTACACCTACCTAGGTTCTCTCCGGGGGGCCTTACGTTCCTCCTCCACCTTTTTCTGGAGGATATAGTCATCCTGGCCCTAGTGGATCCAATCCAATTGGAGGCACCAGTCATTCTGTCACTTCTGGTTTTCAGATTCTTGTTGGTGGCCAACCTCAAGTTGGGGGGAAACATCAAGTTGGATCCCATAACAGTTTATGGTAAAAGTATACCCGGATTACAATCTCAACCTTGGAACCTTCCTTTCCAAGGGAATCAACAATCGTATGGGGGGAAACATCCTTAAGTTAATTCTTTTGTATCCCCTAATATCAGAAAACCATATCCAGGTTCTATGAATCCTACTTGGGGTCATAATTTTCAGTCTAATGTTACTTTCCAAGGGAGAATACCTAATCAACCAACCCTTGTTGGCTATTTGAATCAAAACCCTCCACAACCAAATCTGTCAGGACTGTCTAACTATCTATAGACTGCTTATGGTCCTACTAGTATACCTATGGGACTACATCCTTAAAACTACTAGTTTCCTAAAGTGAATAAACAATTGCCTTTTCTTGCTACTTTGGATTTATCAAATTTATCTAGGATTTTGAATGATCCTATTTTGCATTCTCCTTATTGGTCCGTCATACCAGCTAAATTACCATCTGAAATTCCGAAGTTTGATGGTCGATCAGGAGAAGACCCAAATAATCATGTCATGACATTTCATCTTTGGTGTTCATCCAAATTGTTGATGAATGACTCCATTAGATTACAACTTTTCCAATGAACTCTCACGGGTTCGGCAGCCAAATGGTATATTGAGTTGCCACAAGTATTATTTAATGACTTTAATACCCTAGCCATGGATTTCTTAACACATTACCAATTGCCAATTCGATATGAGACAGGAACCAAAATTTTTAGTTTTTTTAAACAATCCTCTTCCACTCATATTTCTGATCATATCCATGAGTGGAGAAGGAGAAGACGCTTAATCAAAGTTCCCCTTATTGATCAACTATTGGTTGAGTGGTTTACCAAATCCCTCATTTGTCCTATTTCCCATGTTGTTTCCATGGGTGGTGTCGTCATTGAATAGCAGGAGATTAGTCGTGCTCAATATTTGGATCGCATTTATTCACAAACGGGCACACTCTATGACTTGATTTGTGATGCTCCTTGTCCATCCACGAATCCTACCCCAACACATCCAGTAGATTCTCATGTTGTTGATGGTGTGATTGGCACTTTTCATGATGAGACTTAGTCTACACAAGCCAGTCATACCAATCCCAAGTCTACTACTTCTAATGTACCAAATACTCCTACTCCTACTCCTTCCCCTGGTAAAATATCTGAAGTTAATTTGGTTCAATTTACACCTACCGGTAAAAATAAAAATAAAAAGAAAGGAAAGGGTAAGAATAAAGAAGAAAATAATAATCAACAATCTAAGGAACCCAAAACACATCCTGCTGATGACAAAGATAAACATAAACCTCATTATCCTTGCCTTATTTGTGGTGATGAACATTATATGAAAGATTGTCCATGATGTGTTGAGGTTACCAAGTTCCTACAAGGGACCAGGAAACCTCCTACACCCGCCATCTTGTCACAACCTTTTCCTTCTCAACAACAGGCCTAGCTGGTCATTCATGACCAACCTTCTCCTTCTACCATGTCCTATTTCCTTATGTGTATTGGTGACTCCAAGAAGAACAAAGTTGCAGTCGCAACTCGAGCCAAAGATTATTCTCCTTCGAAAGAGAAAGTTGATGATTTACCACCTTTGTTGGTTCAAACTCCTCCCCCAACTTCACCTCCAAACGGTCCTCCTCATCTCAAAAGACCATGCCTATATATAGTTCTTCATCCTCCTCCTAAGGGTGTTGTTCGAAATTCTTTATTTAATCCTCACACACATGCTGCCCAAAACTACAGTATTGTAGAAGACCTTGTGCAAGCACCCTTTTTGATGTCGTCTCTTGAAGTCCTTCAAAGTTTTCCTACTCAACGGAAGGCGTTGTTAAATTCTATTGGTGGAATTGATCCTACCGATACTAATTTGATAATATTTGACTTGGAACATATTTCAAGGCTTCCTCCTCAATTAGTGTTTCAGATCCAAGTTGTTGTGGAAAATAAGAATATATGTTGAACCGTTATTAATGAAGGAACCTCGACTTTCGTTATGTTTGTTACTTGTTGGAAACCTATTGGCTCTCCTACCCTTACCAAGTCACACAATACTCTTAATGCCTTCAATGGTACAGGGTTTAAACCTTACAGTGTTCTTTCTTTGTTGTCTATTACGTTAGAAGGTAAACATGTTAATATCGAGGTTGAAGTCTTTGATGTACCTCTTGATTATAACCTTCTACTTGGTTGTAGTTGGATTGACTCCATGCACATAGTTGTGTCTAATATTTTCCATGTGTTACCTTGATGGGTACTTTTCCTATTCCACCGCCCAATATTCATCCTCCTTTTGTCTCCTTGATTAACATGATCTCAACCTATGTTCATGAAACCTCTGAGTCTTATGACCCTTGGATAGTTCCTAGATCTAGTGATTATCTTCGTTATGGTGACCGCCTGCCTTTAAGTATGGTGGAATCATATTTTCAATCGACAACTCCTTCTCCTCCTTATCTCCGTGATACATCTCTTGATCTGTTTCACGTGATATTTCCTATTGATGAGATGATAATGAAGGTCATGCCTATGGAATATAATCCATGGGACGATGGGCATCATCATTCTATTCTCTTCCTAGAATGAGAGACTATAGAGAGTTACCAACGGATTTTGACTCCGTCCACCATTGTTGTTATTCCTTCTATTCCTGAGTCAATACACGATGTTTTGTATGAAGGGAACTTGAGTAACATTTCACCTACCATTCCTCTTGACATATCGATTAAACCCAGAGTCATGGAAAATGTTCATATCGATGCATCATGTTCTACTAATGAGGTATGCACTTATAAATCCCTTTTCCAAGAATTCCGTGAAGTTTTCGCTTGGAGTTATGAAGAAATGCCTAGTATTGATCATGATATTGGTGTGCATGAGATTAATACTTTTCCGGATGCTAAACCCGTTTGGCAAAGACTTCGCCCAATACATCCATGTAAAGCTACTGCTATCAATCTTGAAGTTGAGAAACTTCTTAAAGTTGGCTTTGTCTATCCCGTGGCTTTACCGATTGGGTATCCAATATTGTTCCAGTAAACAAGAAACAAGGAACGATCCACATTTGTGTAGATTATAGGGATATAAATAAAGCTTGTCCCAAAGGCAATTATCCAACCCCTTTCGTTGACCAGATTGTTGACGATTGTGTCAGGAGTGAAATATTCTCCTTGATGGACGGTTTCTTCGCCTATAATCAAATCAATATTTTACCTGTGGATCAACATAAGACTTATTTTATCTGTCTTGGGGAACCTTTGTGTACCGGAAACTACCTTTTGGTCTAAAAAATGCTGGTGTGACTTTTCAGCGCACTATGTCTTATGCTTTTCATGAAACTAAGCACATTGCATAACCCTATCTAGACGATCTACCAACGCATTCTATGTGTCATCAAGATCACTCGGCACATCTACAGGCCATATTCCTGCGTTGTAGTCATTATCGCATACGTTGGAATCCGCACAAATGTGTTTTTTGTGTGGAATTTGGATGACTTCTTGGTTTTATCGTTTCTATACATGGGATTCGGGTAGACCCATTGAAGGTTGAGGCTATTCTTAATCTACCTCCTCCTTCCACACTACGCCAGCTCAAAAGTTTGCAAGGGAAGGCAAACGTTTTACGTCGATTCATTCCAAACTACGCTAAATTAATGAAAGGATTTACTCAGCTTCTCAAGAAAGGTTATGATTTTGTATGGGACGACACTACAAATAAATATTTTGAAGCTTTGAAACTCGCCTTAACCCGTACACCACTGTTGTTTCCACCTGACTATAGTCGATATTATTTCTTGTACTTAGTTGCTTCAGACTCTACCATTTCTATGGTTTTAGTCCAAGAGGATGATTCACATGATGAACATGTTATATACTATTTGAGTCAGAGTCTCACGACCACCGAAACCAAATATTTACATGTGGAGAAACTAGCCTTGGCAGTTGTTCAAGTTGTTCAACGTTTTTGTCACTACATCCTATTACGTAGAACCACAATCATTTCTGATTTCAACCCCATGCAACATATCCTTACTCAACAATTATTGGCAGGCAAGTACTCTAAATGGATAATTTTTCTCCAGGATTTGATTTGGAGTTTGAATGCGCCAAGTCAAAGAAGTCTTTTATTTTTTCCGAATTGGTATGTGACCTTCCCTCTACTGAAACAAAAACTACGGCCGAGGATTCCTTACCTGACGAATCCCTCTTTCTGATCAGTTTTGATGACATATGGTACATATATATTATCATCTATCTCTAGACCCAAACTTTATGGCCTGATATTTCTAGTACATATCGTCATCCTATATGGTATAAAGCCCGTCAGTACATCATCCTTGGTGATACCCTTTACTGTCGTGGTATTGATTCCATATTTCGACGATGTCTCACCTATGATGAAGCCGAGAAAGCTTTGAGTGACTGTCACTATGGAGCATGGGGCAGTCATATGTCTGGGTATGCCACTACCCAAAAGATATTACAAGATGGTTATTTTTGTCCTTCATTGTTTAATTATTTGATTACTTCCATCCAAAAATGCCATGCTTTTCAAACCTACAACAATAATATCCGATCTCATCCTGCTTCTCTTCACCCTGTAGTTTATGTTGGTCCATTCACTAAATGGGGCATTTAATTCATGACATGTAACCCTCACTCGGTCGGGGGGCATGGATACATTATTGTAGCTGCGGATTATTTCACTAAATGGGCCGAGGTGATGCCTACATTTGATAATACCAGGAAAATTGCAGCGTTGTTCATATTCAATCATATCATTACTAGATTTGGTGTCCCTCAAGCCATTGTTACTAATAACGGTAGTCATTTTTGCAACTTCATGATGTTTGAACTTATTGAGAAATTGGGTCTTCGACATGAAAACTCAACCCCCTATTATCCGCAGGCCAATGGCTAGGTTGAATCAATTAACAAAGTTCTCACTATTATGCTTCGACGGATGGTAGGAATTCATAAGTCAAATTGGCATAGGATGTTGTTCTCAGCATTATGGGCCTATCATACATTCATTAAGTCTACCATGAGATTCACACCTTTCCAGTTAGTATATGGTATCGAAGCAATTTTTTCGATTGAATGTGAAATGCCATCTTTGAAACTAGCCATCGAACCTCTCCCTAACACCTCAACCGAGGAAGAACGTCTTTTGTATTTGATACAATTAGACAAAACCTGTCATGATGCTTCCTTAGTTATTGAAACTCAGAAAAAACGTGTCAAAGATCAATATGAAAAACATGTCAAACCACGTGTTTTTTCTGAAGGTGATCTAGTTCTTCTTTACGAGCAAGATCATGATTTGCTAGGGGACGGTAAATTAGAGCCCATGTGGCAGGGTCCTTATATTGTGAAGCGAGTGTTGGATAAAGGGGATTATGAGCTGGTAGATTATGATGGAATCCCTTTGAGTGAACCCATAAATGATATTTATTTAAAGAAGTACTATGCTTAAATCATCTTTGCATGGGTGTTGTGTTTTTTTATGTATCATACTCTTGTGTGCCTTTTCATTTTTGGCTTTTCCCTTCAACTGCTTACCTTGCATTGTGCTTGGTTTCCAAATGTCAGTGTCTTCACTACCCTACATTGGCTTCATTTATGGCGCTAGTCACAGTACTCAAAACTTAGCATCTGTTGCTTGGGAAATCTATGCACCTACGGATGAATTGATCAATCTACACGGTGTTTTCCTTGGTCATGCACCTAACAATATTGTGGAATAAAATGTAGTTATTGATTTGTTAACTGACGTTGTTTTACTAGGAATCTGTCATCTTATTGTACGACTTGATTCGTAGTTAGTAGTCCTACAGTTGAGTAACGTTTATTCTATCTGAAGTGCTACTTTGTTAAGGGTATATTTACGAATTTGCCTCTTGAAACATCATTTCGATTACATTGAATATTAACACATTCCTAGATGTATTAATACATTAACAAATGCATTGGCTAATTATGTGTTAGACAAAAATTTGAGACATTTGTAAAATCCAATCACACTTTGTACATACAACAAGTAAGTTAGTATAAGCCTCATATTCATAATGATAAAAGTTTACAAAAAGTGTTTTTATCCGAAGACCAAAATATCAAAAATGTGAATCTCATAGCTTCATATAAAAAATAATCAAGGATGTTGCTCACTATAACACGTGACTTCCCGTGCTAATATACGAAGAAGTCAACTGATGGATGCGGATATCCCCACTGTATGGCGTTGGTAATGCCTAGGAATATCATCTATAGTGGCATCAGGGAAATTCATGGTGAGTCCCTCCAGGTTTTGTTCTATGGTCTTGAAATCAACAACAACTACTCCTACTACGACACCTCTCTCCCCTCACCTCTGGATAGGGGATGAACCTGGAGGATGATAAGGTCCCACATTTGCATTATCGAAGAGCACTCGATTAGTTATCAAAAAAATAACACAAAAAACATATTATATCATTAAAAATAACAAAAATATTATATAAACAAAATTTCCTTCTTACCTATGTCCCCCCACTAGGAACCTTCAGGAAGAGCTAGGTCCAGATCTCCATGGAAATATATCCTGTAATACACATAATATTCAACCATGAGCAGTTGAGTCCTCGACCATTGGAAGAAAACATCGTTATACCTGACAATGTGACCGCCTCCATATCAGGCCATGAGATCTACCCACATCTTCATCCCTGGATCCTGTGGAGTGGGTATACCCCACTCCACTTGCAAGCTTAGGACATGGACCCTCTCCAGGAAGAAGGGTATCAAAATAGACCCATATCCAAATTTTTTTAACCCACCACTTATGCACTTGGTAAGTTGCTTCTTCATTCTTTTTAGGACCCCTTCGCACCAGTTGAAGACTCTGGGCTCCATACACTCCATTGCATACTGAAAATGGATCTATAGATCCATGTGGGGAGATGCATACCCTTCCATGTGAGTAATAATATAGAGGATAGTTTGCAAAGGAAAATCTTGTACATCCCTTATATCTACCTTACCGCTATGTTTCTCGGTTCTCGACACACAATGATGATTGATGTAGTAGTTCATAGGCTCACCTCCACCCCTGCTACCTGTAAGTGTCACTCATGAACCACAATGAGACAGTCCTGTCAGGAAATAGATATCCTCGATATCTATAGTGAGTGTGTGGGTTCCCACATGAAATTCCTTCTCGTTCACATCCCACATGTGAACCAAGTACTCCGGTAGTTTTAGTTGGGCTATCATGCTCTGAATATTGAAGAATTTTAGTAACCCACATTTTTGGAGGGCCATAACTGTTTCTAGATCATTCTCGACAAAGTAATCTACTTCTTAGTGCTCTCATTCACGCCACTCCAACATCTTAACCATGGAAAGAATGCCAAGGAACCATAAGATGAGACTAGAAACATAATTTTATTTCCTGAGGGTTTTCCCTTGTTGAGTTCATCTTTTTAAATTTGGGGTTGTGGTCATCGCAGGCCTGTGCATTCTCATAGTGAGATGTCATTGCACCCTACCTATAGGTTCACCTACGATGATACTAGATCATCGCGGTTCCCGATATAGGGCACCTACAATGACCTCAATGCATGGGTAAACCCTAAACAATCAACCCAAAACATAATTTTAACCAATGAAAATCAATTTTTAAACCATGCAAAGATGAAGGATAAGGAGATTACTTCTTTTGTGGAGACGATTCATGAAATGATCCGTCGTGCACTCCACAATCAACAGTTTAAAATCGAGGTGAAAAAGGGCTTTGGAGAAATGTTTGGGAAAAGTTACAAATGAAATGGTAAATGTAGTTTGTTACCTATTTTTATTGACTTTTATCACTTTTTCATTTGCATATTATATTATTTTTATGTTTTATCTGCACCCTAAAGTCCTAACAACTTTACAAGTGATTGATTTTTGTAGATTGAAAAGTCTAGAGGTGAGACGTTGGAAAAAGGGTCCACTTTTTTGGTTTGTTTTTATATATTTGTCACATGTACATATCCTTTTAGGGGTTTTTAGGAAAAACTCTGAGCAGAGTCTTAATTCTTTCCCATGCTCATAAAACCCTGAGAATGTAATCGAGTAGTCTTTTGTCATTTTTTCAAACTCGTAATGGTGACACAAAAAACGAAACCTATGGAGTATCCTTTAAGCTCTTTTCACACTCCTTAAAAATGAAAAGATAGACGAGAAAACTTGTTCTTTTCACACTCATAAAATTATTTGAAGAAAACATCTGATGAGAGGTAGGTTGTCACTTTTTCAATCTCGTTAGATTAATTTATGAAAAAGGATCTTATGGAGTTCTCTTTAAGTGTTTTTTAGACTCTTTAAAAATGAAAAACCCCTGATTTTTCTTTCTTTGGACTCGTTAAATAAACATCGAAAGACCCATATGGGATCAAACCACTCCTTATTAGGGTCCGTTAAACATACTCCGAGGGACTCGTCTGAAGGATGATCTTACATCAACAAGAATATGTTATCCTCCTCAAGCTTGCGTAAAAATAAAGATGTACTCACCAGAAATGGTGGGGGGAAATTGGGAAATAAATGTGTCTTTGTATTTGTTTTAGTGGCAGTAATAGTCTCTCTTGAACATGACACCCCCCTTCATCATTATATCTGGGTTGGTAAATCCATTTGTCTCTCATTTGACCATCCATAAGTTCATATGTTGGGTCCTCCTTGAGTCAATGATGCCAAGACAACTATCATTTCATTCATATGTTTAAGAGAATTCCAACCTTAACAAGCCTTCTATTGAGTTGTACATATGAAATTGTAAATTTTCTACCATGTCAGCCTTCCCTGTGTCAGTATCTAATTACTTCATACTCTGATCTACCTCAAATCTATTACATATCTTGTGTCATCGATGGGGGATACATCAAGGCCTTCCTGTGACAAGTCTTTTCCTGTCAACTTCAACACATTATCCAGGAATAATATTTGGAAATCATTCAGTACCTTAGAGCCTTCATGTCTGTTGATGGGAAAATTTGACATGCCGTCAACTAGAACAATAGATCCAGCCCGGGGTTGTCTAAATAACCCAAGCCATTTGGTGTAACCTACTCTGACAGTTTAATGGCTCCGTTAGCCAACTAAAGTCCTAAAAATAATAAAATAAATGAAACTAACCTAAAATCTATGATTTTAACAAATGATATATTACTGACTAATGTTTATTAAAAAAAAATGTGAATATAAACAATCTATATACATGTTACAAGGTTTTCATGAAATCTTGCGAAAATGATTGTTTGATAATGTTTTTGAATCAAATATGAACAACACTTCTTTTTTGTTTTTTTTTAAGATATTAAACAAATGAATACGATTGAAATAGTGACACAAAAATAGTCAAAGCTAATTAATGTAATCATCGTTTCATTCATAAACAAATCTAAATAAAATAAAATAATGCATCTACTAACCTCTAACTGATCAGTCAACTGAGTTTATCTTCATGTGTTGTATGAGCTCCTTCCTGTATTGTTGTTAAGGGAAACCTATAAAATAACAATACTAGCACTTCCAGAATACATTCAAATAAGTATTTGATATTGTAGTAAATTAATAACAACAGAAAGACATCTAATTAAAAATCATGTGATCTTAGGATGATCAATATTTAAGAATGAGAGAAAACTCAAATCTGAATATTGATATTATCCAACAATTAACATTAAGAATAAATTCAAAAATTATCAAATGATAGATCAATCACACATAAGAAATGGAATAAGAAATTATGGACAACATATAACATTTAATAGTATGAAAACACCATATGATGACAATCTAAAGCCAAAATCAACGATAATAATATTCTCATAATACAACAGTAACGAAAGAATGAAATGGAATAAGCATCACACAACTCTAAAGCCAAAGATGAATTCCTTTCCCATGTTCTTTCTCAAAATCACATGCCCATACTGTAGTCCTGGAATACTTTTTTGGGATAACAGACTATTAAAGATAGAAAAACAAATTAATACATAAATGATAACAATTAACCATGTATTGATAAAATAGACTAAAGATAATTTAAATCAATGCATAATCAATTTTTCAAAGAATATGAAGATATTATAATGAAAATAAAACCATTTTACTCACAGGACAAAATCCATTAAGCAACCAGGAATTCCATATTCTTCTTTGAAAATACTTTTCCATTCTCCCAAAGATTCCAACCATCCGTTACTCTATTCGAAAAGAAAAAAAAATTTACAAAAGAAATGATATATAAAAGAGAAAGGATAAAAATTCTCTCTCAAATTCTTAGATCCCTTGGCTCTAAACTTTCTGATATATTTATACAATGAATGAACAGTCTGGGTGTCACTAATAATTTCTGCCACCTGAAATTTGCCTCGTAAAGAGACACAAATATCTCTCAAATCGTGAATTGTTTTGGGAAAATTTCTAATAGGAAGCTAAATGGGTCCACTTGGGAGATGGGTTTTCAACCGTTTCTTCAAATTCCTCATTGTTTGGCTGGAATCAGTCCTGCAAAATCATCTATCTGATCTTGACGCCTGTCCAAATTTTATCTGTTGTTGCTCATAAAATTATTTGCAACAATCCAATATTATTTTTGGATCAATCATCTTGAACATATTTAGATAATAAAATCAATCCATGATCATACCCACACCAAATAACTGATAATAGAAACCTGTGAAACAAAAAGAAACCTAAATTAATAACCTAAAAATTAAAAACCTAAAAATTGTGAATAAAACAAAATCTAGAACAATAAAAAAAAAATGAATTTAAACTAACTATAAGTTCTAAACAAGCATCGTTTATAATTTCATTTCAAATATGATCTTAAAATTCTAGAAGCTTCAAGTTAATGGAGAAGAGAAAAATATTAAATTTGGTTTTTTACAAAATCAAACAAATGATAGATAAATATTTTTTTTATTATTATTATTTTTATTTTGAAATGAGATGCAAAATGAAAAAATAATTTAATTAATTAATATCACCATATGATTTTATGAAAATGAGAAACCAACCAAGATATTATTTGATGAAGTATTTAACACATTATTCAAAATAGTCAAACTTGCTAATGAGCAAAAGAAATAACACATAAACATAATTTAAATGAAAGTAAACAGTTGATAAAAATTAACGTTTTTGTTTAAATTAAGATTTTTATGGTCGTTTCTAAATTTTGACATATACTCTTGTAATGAATGTCTCAAACTATAGTGAATGTCTTAAGTTTGTCTCAAAGCAAGCCAAGGTGTGGAAATGTTTGAAAAGGTTGATTCTATAGCTCATTATAATTATCAAGATTCTAATGGGGGTCCTTTAAGTTTTGTAAAACTTTAGGGGGAGTTGTTGGGGCCCAAAAAGTGGCGACTTACTGGGTGAAGCAGTTATCTCTGATCTAGTAAGATTTCATCTCAGAAAGAAAAGAATAAGACTTGAAAAAGGATTTAAGATCCCTGAAATAAATTCACTCTGAGACCATATAATATTAGGATAAGCTCAATTTTATAACTAGACAATAGAATTTTCTTTGCAGGGGATTATAACCTGAAATAATGTCTAAATCAAAGAGTCACAATGTTTATAAAAGAACTTCAATACAATTGATAGAGCCACTGCTGCCAGCAGACATCCATAGGCTCGGAAGGGATGTCATTTAACCCACTCAAATGTTTTAATCTCATCCAATAGTTGTATCCACATGATGTATACTTCCATAAAAGTTAATTTAAAAACATATACCTGCTACCTCTCGACCCGACATTGCTTCACTGCCAGCAAGTCTATTCAGTACCCCGACGAAGTTGTCTTGGTATCATTCATCCATCTTCTGCTCTAGGCCAAGATGATTTCCTTTACAAAATATGGAGTATTTAAAGAGTTTTTGAAATCTAAACTTCCTATCCTCTAAGATAGGATTAGATCTCAAAATATCTAAACATTACAAATATAGAGGGCCTAGAGCCACTCATGATCAAACTATATCTTCAAAATTTATGAAAGTTTTCTCCTATTTACAAAAGAAACAAAAGGAGATATCTAATCAACTAATTCGATCATTTTCCACCGCATAAGATCAGCATTAGATACACCCTGTCCTGAAAAAATGAAATGGGAGAAAGTTAAATATTTTATTAACTAACAATTTCTAAATTTTATATGAAAAATGACTTGGCTATATAATCTCTCGATTCTGTAGCTAGTCTTATTTTTGGTAACAAAAATCCAAATTGATCCCATTTGATTAGAAAAGAAACAAAGAAATCATGACTGTAACATAAATCAATCTTACCATTTAAATAATAACAAAAAATGGATCACGATATCTTAGAATTTATCACGACCTTTACACTATCAACATTTTTGATAACAATATTGCCTGTCCTTTTTAGACACTTCACTTGTATTTTTGCATTTGTCTTGAGTTCACGGTTTTCGTTTTCCAACAATTCATTGTGAGTCGTGAGAGCTTTGATCCTTTCTTGGAGAATGGGGATATCTGTATAGTACTGCCCTATCCAACGCAAGCAGACTTCACAATGCACAGTAGGGGCAATTTGTTGAGGAATCATATAATTGGGTGCCAAAACATCAACGTTGCCCATCTTCAGCCTTTGACCGAGCTTGATACCAGTAAACCCCTTGCTATCATTTAGACACGGTGGGAGATTATTGACATAATCAAATGGTTGATTAGGATCTGGTTTGGGACAACTCAGATCTTCCTCTGCTAAAAACCTTTTAATCTCAGAGTCTGAATCCTCATGGATCTCAATCGAATCAATCAAGCTCACATGAGGCTTGGATCTATTATGCAGACTCCTTGAAATGAGTCGACCAACCCTCTTATTACGAAACCCTAACATTTCTTGATTATTTTTTGACTGTTTGCGAGGTTTTTTACTGTCGAATTTTATAGCAAGGTTAGGGCAGACAATCGGTTCATGCACAGGAGTTTCTATAAACTCAGCACGAATACCCTATTTCCCACATAAAATTTGATCAGCAAATGTCCCTTCATGAGGATTTTAATCCAAAAATTTTGTCTTTCCACTTGAGAAATCAAGAGGTTTTTCTATCATAAGCTTATCCATCACAGGGGTTTCTACAGAAAACGCTGCAACAAAACCATTCTGAGATAAGAACCCCTCCCAATCATCACCCAGGGTTTTCAAATGATGAACCAGTAGTATTTTAATTAGATGATGGTGAAAGAGGCTAGAGTCAAGGCTCTGCTTCTTGTATATTTTTGTCATTTTGTACAGACTTCTTAGCAAGTAAAACAACACATTTAAATGGAAGCCAATAAAATGCATGAGAAATCTCACATGGTAAAGGAAAACTAGGCCATAACGACCTTCACGGGTAATAAATTGTTTCAAAATTTCTAACAGACCATGCCATCTAACCTTGAGTAGGGAGACCGACATACCTTTATCACAACAATCAATGTTTCTAGAGGTGAAGAAAAGACTCCAGGGTACCTCGTCTAATTTGGAATTCTTAAACCACTTTTGACCAGTGAGAGGGAGCCCTGTTACTTCACTTAAAAAAAAATTGGTGACCTCCAACTGAATGTCACCAACCTTTGCTCTGTATCCATCAAATGTTAGGGCAAATTTTTTGGCCACTTGCAGATTATACCCCTAGATATTTTTTATTTTTTTTAACTATAACGGGTATTGGATTTATTTATCTGAATTGAAAATGGGTCTTAGTCGAAGCGACCCCTAATACAATACAATTTACTAACTATTGTTGCTTTTGCTTTTCAGCCTTCTCAGGGAGTTTGAACAAATCTTTCATTGTTTACAATTAGCAGTCCTTTCATGAGTGTGTTGCCTTTGTTCGCCATCTAGTCAACTTCAATGTTTGAATTTCTAAGAATGTGATAAAACTTGCACGAGTTGAAGTCTTGAAGAAATCTCTTCAATCTGTCCAAGGTTTTGTTTAGGCTGGTGTTGCTGAACCGTGTCTCCTTGTTTAAGTTTTTTATTATTATCTCTGAGTCTCCGAATACTTGAAGGTATTTGATTCCTTTTTCTCTGGCAATGTGGAAAGATTTAATGAGCCCTAGCATCTCAGCTTGATTGTTGGTTTTATGACCTAAACCCCAGCAGAAACAGTCTTTTATAGACCCCTCCGGGGAGTAGATGACCCCCCGAGCACCAGCGACATTGGGATTTCCTTTAGACGCCCCGTCAAAGAAAATTGTGGATAAATTTTGAGACCGCCACCAAGACTGGAAAGTGTCATCATCATCTCTTAAGTGCCAATCTGGTGTGACAGATTGGGGGGAGAGTGGAATATTACCTAGATAAGGTACAAGAGGGCCTAGCCACCTCTTTTCCTCGGGCAATAATGAAGGTTCCTCTTTAAAATACTGTTGTTGGGCCGCTTCCAGGAGGAAGGATTTCGCTTTTGCAGCTACTTGCATCGGGGAGTGCCACATCTCTTTGAAAATCAGCTGATTGCAGGCCAACCAAAGATGCCAACATACATACTTGGGAATCGTTGTCCAGATTTTGCGCCAAAAGGATTTTGAGGGGATTCGTTGGGGGTAGATGAGACTCCAAGAGGCAAAGAGCTCTGCAACAGAATTCTGAGGCTGAAGTGATATTTGAAGGTCCTATAGGATGAGTCCCCAGACCTCTTTAGCAAAGTTGCATTCCATGAATAAGTGTTGGGCTGTTTCAGAGTTATTGTTGCATAACACACATCTGCGAGGCCCCGCTATGTTCCTTTTCTCCAGGTTATCTCCCGTTAGAAGTATACCCCTGGATATTCTTAATGAACATATCCCAACCCTAATTTTTCATATCCTCACTCGCATCATCATGAAGTAACAATGCTTGAGAGCCATTCGGATCTACTCGGATGACAGGGGCCATTATGGGTTTGAACAGACTGTAATAAGGGCGACTTGAATTAACTGTGGATTTAGATGACAGTGGTAAGAGGGGTAAGTCTGAGCGAATACCATGAAAACAAAAAAAAGGCAGAGAACTTGTGCGATCATAGAAGATGCAAGGAGGTATTAGTTATGGGGTTTGAACACTCCTAGTCATGAATGCTCTGAGTACATCAAACCACCCAAAATCTTAACTCTAAATGAGAGGCCTGTCAACTCATTCTGCCAGCCAAAACAACGTACAAGATACGGTTCTGGTGCGTTTAATTCCCACGACATGTAATGGATATAATTGATTTGCAAAGGGTTAAAATGAATATGTTTTTATAATCCAAATGTGAATCGATATTTGATATTATAGTTGATTTACATGTGATTCAAATAAATAATCTTAAAGTCCAAATGCAAATCAACATGGGTATTACATCGATATTCAAACAAACTCAAAAGGAAAAACCATTCAAGTATTAAATAAGATGTAAGTGGATTGAACCTTTAAAAACAATGCTTGAATATGGATATAATATGAAATTAAGTTTTCATGCCTGATTCATGCTTTCAGTCATGAATCAAGCATGAAAACGCAAGATAAAAATAATACAAAAACAATCAAACATCTTATATAGTCCATTAATCACCCCCAAATAGTGATATTTATAGTTATGAGGTGTAGGTAGCTACAGGAAGTGTCATTTGTCGTTCAAAATAGCAAAACAAATGTAGGGATACCAACAGTGGCGACTTACTAGGAGAAGCAGTTATCTCTGCATCACTGACGAGCTTATGTTAGGACTGATTAGAATGATTAGAAATTAAAGAATAGTTGAAAGGTAATTGAGCATCCCAATCAAATTCCAAAAACATCACATAGTCTAGTTTCATATGTCTCTCTGTTCAAATTAAATCTGGTGACAAGTTTTAATTACGAGAGAAATGATGTTCAAACTAACATCTCTGATATTATTGACAAGGCCACTGCTGCTAGTAGGTGTCCATAGTCTTGGCAGGGATGTCAATTAACCCACTTAGATGCCTCTACCCTATCCAATAATTGTCAATTCAAAATGAAGGGCATTTTGCAATTAATATCAAAATTTATACCTGATAATTTCCTTGAACCCAACATTGCTTCGCTGCCAGCAGGCCTGTTCAGTACCCCAACGAAGTTGTCTTGGCATAATGAATGCATTTATCCCCTACCAGCAGACTTGTTCAGTATCTCAGCAGGTTTACAGACACTTCCCACAACTCTCTAGAAATTTGACATAAATTTAATGATATTCAGAAGAGCAGGATGATGCTGAAAATTTCAGTTTTCATAACACTTGACATTTTCCAGCCTTTAATTTTTCGCTTGATAGCCTTCATTATGATCTGAAATTAGTTTTCTGATAAGAATCATTTTTCGAGGACAGGAAGGCATACTTGAGTTGTTTTCTTTAAAAACAGGGACATAATAAAGAGATTTAATGATGATCGTGTATGCTCATGATTATAAAGTGAAACCAGGAAACCTACTTTGAACATAAAGTTTCTTAATCTAGTCTGTGTTTCAACAATTTACAACATTGATGCTTTGAAAATACCTTTGACTGTTGCTTCATAATGAGGCATTCCATTTTCCCTCCATTAACTAAAAGGTGACACAGACATGAGTTTCATCAAAAGGCAGCGAAACCAAGCAAAATGAAAAGAACCAAAATCCAAAAAACAAAAGAAAAATTAAAAGAAAATATGTACAGAGGTGGATCTGGAATTTATCAGGAAAAATACCTTTTGAGAGCTTGGCCATTCACTGGGAAGGTGTCTGGCTATCCCTCCAAACTATGTAGGCAGAAAGAGATGGGACCTAGTTTTTCATTGATTACGAAAGGCCCCAACCACAGGTTCTGGAACTTGGCATGTTCCCCTTTTCCTTCGTGAGGTTTATCCCATTTGAGAACCAAATATCCTACCTTGAAGTTTCTATCTGAAGAAGAGTTTGAATCAACCCATCTTTTTACAATCTGCTAATACTGATCTAGCCTCTCCTTTGCATGTGTTCTTACTTCCTCTAATTTCAACAAGGCATTAATATGACTTTCAAGAGGAGGGCATTCCTCTTCTTGAACTTTCTGCGATAAATGAAGAGAGGGAAGCAGAACATGAGGAGGGAGAATTGCTTCTCTTCCATAGATAAGAAAGAAAGGGGAATTACCAACAAAGGTTTTTGGTGTCACCCTATCAGCCCATAGTGCATTAAAAATCGCGTTGTGCCAAATTTTTTGGTTTTTCGAAACTATCCTCTTGATGATTTTTATCAAATTTTTATTCATTGTCTATGTTAGGTCGTTTCCTTGGGGGTAATAACTGGCTGATTACTTCAGTTTTATCCCTTTCTCTAAAGAAAAGACACTCATATCGAGGGATGAAAAGTAAGAAGCATTATCAAAGACCAAACATTAGGGAATGTTGAATCTAGTAATGATATTCGTGTCAAGGAAAGATATTACATGATTAGTGTTTACCACTTTCAACGGTCCAGCCTCAGACCATATGGTAAAACAATCCGTTGTTGTAATGATGTATTTATGCTGCTGCGAAGAAGTTGGGTTAGTTGGCCCTATGATGTCAAAACCCCACTGTTGAAAAGGTGAATCCATTGAAATAGGCTGCAAAGGGAATGTTTCCTTTTTTACTCATCCAACAACCTTTTGGAAAATTACACATTTATGACATAATGCATGGGCATATTTGAAAAACGTGGGCCAATAGTACCCAACTCTTAATACTTTGTGAGCGATGATGTCTCCACCGAAGTGCCCACCAACTTCACCTGCATGAAGTTCAGATAATACTTTCTCTACTTTGTCTCTCTCCAAACAACGCATGAGAACACTTTCAAAATTCTTTCAGAATAATATGTCGTTTATCAACTGGAAAGGTGCAGATTTTAGTCTTAATGCTCTTCAATTTTTTGGTTCAAGATGGCGAGGAGAAGAACCGTGTATTAAATAAAACTTAATATCATCAAACCAAGAATTAGCAACAACTTGTGTACAATTGATTTGTTTTTTGTCATGTTGGTTTACAGTTGAGGAATTGATTTGACTTTCTTGTTCTTTAACTGAATCATCAACTAGTTTACATAGGCCTTGACCTCTGACAATTTGTGCAGGGGTTATTTCAAGGTCGTACTCTTGTAATGATGTCATCTAGTTTGCCCGTTTTTCACCCAATTCCTTTTGTACTAACAAGTTTCTAACAGTAGGATAAGGAACAATGACTTTAGTTATGGATTTCAGCAAATATGATTAGAAGTGTTTCACTTCTTTAAAAAACAACATAAGGCTATTGATCTATAGCTGGGTAATTCAGTTCATCCCCTTTAAAAGATGAGCTCATGAAGGCAATGAGAATTTCATTTCTTTCATCATTTTTTGTGTTAACACAATAGCGTAAGATCGATCGGAGGTGAAAGTGTAAAGAGTGAAATCTTACGATAAATCAGGGCTCATCAAGGAAGGGGCCTTGTAATGATCCCAAGCCATTATGCAACGATCATCACTGTTTTGGTGTCTTTTTAAAACTTTTTCTGAGTGAGGTATTTCGTCAAACACTTTGCTGATCTACCTTTTAGATGTGTTTATATGTGTGTATGCAGAAAATAACAGAAAGAGATAACCATGGAACATACCTCAACCATATGCAATAAGATAGACAAGCCAAAACATCTCAATTCTTCTTTATTCATAAAATGGAGAAACCTGCTACAATGAAGATGTCGATCTGGAATGCTCAACAGATGGCCAAGAAGATAGACAATGGATAAGAGATGCTACAAAATGATCCTGCTAATACAAAATATGCCTCCAAAGGCTGAATAAGAAATGAAGATCAATACAAGCAGATCTCGATGCCAAACTCTCCAGCTGACGAATACCACACTCCAATAGAAGGATGAAACCCTCAATAACTCAGCCTTGCTGCCAAAAGTGTCCAATCACCCTAATAAATATGCCAACTGATAGATCAGGTGATGGTAAGAACAACCCAGGTGACCGAATCTCCAAGATCCCTCTCAATCTCTGTAGATCTGAAATCCCCCACTGAATGGTGTGCCCCACTAGATGACTGAAACCCTAGATAATTCGACCCTGCTGCCAACAGTGTCCAATCACCCTAATAAATATTCCAACTGATAGATCGGGTGATGGTAAGAACAACCCAGATGACCGAATCTCCAAGATCCCTCTCAATCTCTGTAGATCTGAAATCCCCCACTGAATGGTATGCCCCACTAGATGACTGAAACCCTAGATAATTCGGCCCTACTGCCAACAGTGTCCAATCACCCTAATAAATATGCCAATTGATAGATCGGGTGATGGTAATAACAACCCAGGTGACCGAATCTCCAAGATCCCTCTCAATCTCTGTAGATCTGAAATCTCCCACTGAATGGTGCACCCCACTAGATGACTGAAACCCTAGATAATTTGGCCCTGCTGAAGGAGGCCTCCAAATGCTCTAAAACTCTCCAAAAATGTAGATCGGGACACTGCAAGTCACTAGGTAAAGTCTCAGGGTCAGATTTGAAGTGTAACCACTCCAAACGGACTAGATCTGGATCTCAAAAATGCCCTCCTTCTCTTCAATTCGCCCCACTGCTCAAGAAATAATCTGAGCCATAAAACTATCTCAGAAAGCCCTAGATATAATGTCCAAGGCCCTGCAATGAAAACCCAAGTGATAGAATCCTAAACGGCCCTGCCAATCTCCTACAACGAATCTCTCTCCAAAGATGGTGTGCCCCTCTTGCTGGAATCCCTCAACTGGTGCGCTCTCTCTCTATCTGCACATGAAACTGATGTAGAATCCTCTTGCAACTAAGTAGATCTAGAACTAGAATAGTGTGGGAGAGTTTTGAATCTCCGAGACCAAGCTTGGGACAAGATAGGTGGAATATTTCACCACCGAATCGTCCTCTAGGGTTTGTTATGTCAAAATCCTCAAAACCCCCAATATTGGGCTCACTAGCTAGAAGCCAGAAATCAAAATAAGATCATACATGAATGAATGAGAAGAGGCCCTTGCCTTTCCTTTAT
>ML783348.1:889719-903350 GCA_009831015.1 Picea engelmannii | reverse complement strand
ATATATATATATATATATATATATATATATATATATATATATATAAGAGAAAGGATAAAAACCCTGCTCTCAAATTCTTGGATCCCTTGGCTTTGAATTTTCTCATATATTTATACAATGAATGAACAGTCTAGGCGTCACTAATAATTTCCGCCACCTGAAATTTGCCTCATAAAGAGACACAAATATCTCTCAAATCATGCATATTTTTGGGAAAATTTCTAAGAGGAAGCTAAATGGGTCCATTTGGGAGATGGGTTTTCAACCATTTATTCAAATTCCTCACGGTTTGGCTGCAATCATTCCTGCAAAATCATTTGGTTGATCTTGACGCCTTTCAAAATTTTATCTGTTGTTGCTCATAAAACTATTTGTAGCAATCCAATATTATTTTTGGATCAATAATCTTGAATGTATTTAGATAATAAAATCAAACCATTATCATATATGTACCAAATAACTGATAATAGAAACCTATGAAACAAAAAAAAACCTAAATTAATAACCTAAAAATTGTGAATAAAACAAAATCTAGAACAATAAAATAAAAAATGAATTTAAACTAACTATAAGTTCTAAACAAACATTGTTTATAATTTCCTTTCAAATATGATCTTAAAATTCTAGAAGCTTCAAGTTAATGGAGAAGAAAAGAATATTAATTTTGTTTTTTTACAAAATCAAACAAATGATAGATAATTCTTTTTATTATTATTATTATTTTTATTTGGAAATGAGATGCAAAATGAAAAAAGAATTTAATTAATTAATATCACCAAATGATTTTATGAAAATGATAAATCAACCAAGATATTATTTGATGAAGTATTTAACACATTATTCAAAATAGTCAAACTTGCTAATGAGAAAAATAAATAACACATAATCATAATTTAAACGAAAGTAAACAGTTGATACAAATTAACATTTTTGTTTAAATTAAGATTTTTATGCTCGTTTCTAAATTTTGACATATACTCTTGTAATGAATGTCTCAAACTATAGTGAATATCTTAAGTTTGTCTCAAAGTAAGCCAAGGTATGGAATTGTTTGAAAAGGTTGATTTTGTAGCTCATTATAATTATCAAGATTCTAATGGGAATCCTTTAAATTTTGTAAAACTTTAGGGGGAGTTGTTGGGGCCCAACAAATGGTGACTTATTGGGTGAATCAGTTATCTCTGATCTAGTAAGATTTCATCTCAAAAAGAAAATAATAAGACTTGAAAAAAGGATTTAAGCTCCCTGAAATAATTCACTCTGAGACCATATAGTATTAGGATAAGCTCAATGTTATAACCAGACAATAGAATTTTTTTTGCAAGGAATTATAACCTGAAATAATGTCTTAATCAAAGAGTCACGATGTTTATAAAAGAACTTCAATACCATTGACAAAGCCACTGCTTCCAGAAGGCGTCCATAACCTCGGCAAGGATGTCATTTAACCCACTCAAATGCTTTAATCCCATCCAATAATTGTATCCACATGACATATACTTCCATAAAAGTTAATTTAAAAACATATACCTGCTACCTCTCAACTCGACATTGCTTCACTGCCAGCAGGCCTGTTCAGTACCTTGATGAAGGTGTATTGGTATCATTTGTCCATCTTCTGCTCTAGGCCAAGATGATTTCCTAGGCCAAGATGATTTCCTTTACAAAATAGGGCGACTCGAATTAACTATGGATTTAGATGACAGTGGTAAGAGGGGTAAGTCTGAGCGAATACCATGAAAACAAAAACAGGCACAGAACCCATGCGATCATAGAAGACGCATGGAGGTCTCAGTTATGGGGTTTGAACACTCCTGGTCATGAATGCTCTAAGTATATCACACTACCCAAACTCTTAACTCGAAATGAGAGGCCTGTCTACTCATTCTGCCAGCCAAAACGACATACAAGATATGGTTCTAGCGTGTTTAATTCCCACAACATGTAATGGATATAATTGATTTGCAAAGGGTTAAAATGAATATGTTTTTATAATCCAAATGAGAATCGATATTTGATATTATAGTTGATTTACATGGGATTCAAATAAAAAATTCTTAAAGTCCAAATGGAAATCAACATGGGTATTACATCGACATTCAAACAAACTGAAAAGGAAAAGTCATTCAAGTATTAAATAAGATGTAAGTGGATTGAACATTTAAAAACAATGCTTGAATAGGGATATAATACGAAATTAAGTTTTCATGCCTGATTCATGCTTTCATTCATGAATCAAGCATGAAAACGTAAGATGAAAATAATACAAGAACAATCAAACATCTTTTATAGTCCAGTAATCACCCCCAAATAGTGATATTTGCAGTTATGAGGTGTAGGCAGCTACAGGAAGTGTCGTTTGTCATTCAAAATAGAAAAAATATGTAGGGCTGCCAACAATGGCAACTTACTAGGAGAAGCAGTTATCTCTGCATTACAAACGAGCTCATGTTAGGAATGATTAGAATGATTAAAAATTAAAGAAAAACTAAAAGGTAATCGAGCATCCCAATCAAATTCCAAAAACATCACACGGTCCAATTTCAGATGTCTCTCTGTTCAAATGAAATACGGTGACAAGTTTTAATTATGAGAGCAATGATGTTCAAACTAACGTCTTTGATACTGTTGAAAGGGCCACTGATGCTAGCAGGTGTCCATAGCCTTGGCAGGGATGTGAATTAACCCACTCAGATGCCTCTACCATGTCCAAGAATTTTCAATTCAAAATGAAGGTAATTTTGCGGTTAATATCAAAATTTATACCTGATAATTTCCTTGAACCTGACATTGCTTCGCTGCCAGAAGGCCTGTTCAGTACCCTGGTGAAGTTGTCTTAGCATCATGCATGCATTTACCCACTGTTAGCAGACCTGTTCAGTATCTCTGTGGGTTTACATACACTTCCCACAACTCTCTAGAAATTTGACATAAATTTAATGATATTCAGAAGAGCGAGGTGATGC
The DNA here is from genome assembly GCA_009831015.1 of Picea engelmannii. Classification (NCBI taxonomy): domain Eukaryota; kingdom Viridiplantae; phylum Streptophyta; class Pinopsida; order Pinales; family Pinaceae; genus Picea; species Picea engelmannii. Next base: position 900,384 of record ML783348.1, on the reverse strand, counting down.
TGAAAATTTTAGTTTTCAGAACACTTGATATTTTCCAGCCTTTAATTTTTCGCTTGATAGCCTTCATTATGATCTGAAATTATTTTTTTAATAAGAATAATTTTTCGAGGATAGGAAGGCATACTTGATTTTTTTTCTTTAAAAACAAGGATAGCGTAAAGAGCTTTAATGATGATCGTGTCTACTCATGATTATAAAGTGAAACCAAGAAATCTACTTTGAACATAAAGTTTCTTAAGCTAGTTTGTGTTTCAACAATTTACAACATTGATGCTTTGAAAAGACCTTTGATTGTTGCTTCATAATGAGGCATTCTGGTTTCCTCCATGAAATAAAAGGTGACAAAGACATGAGTTTCATCAGAAAGCAGCGAAAACAAGCAAAATGAAAGAACCAAAATCCAAAAAACAAAAGAAAAATAGCTTTTGAGAGCTTGGCCATTCACTGGGAAGGTATCTGGATGTCCCTCCAAACTGTGTAGACAGAAAGAGTTGGGACCTAGTTTTTCATTGATTACGAAAGGCCCCAACCACAGGTTCTAGAACTTGGTGTGTTCCCATTTTCCTTCGTGAGGTTTATCCCATTTGAGAACCAAATCTCCTACCTCAAAGTTTCTATTCGAAGAAGAGTTTGAATCAAACCATCTTTTCACAATCTGTTGATGTTGATCCAGCCCCTCCTTTGCTTGTGTTCTTACTTCCTCTAGTTTCAACAAGGCATTAATTCGACTTTCAAGAGGGAATTCCTCTTCTTGAACTTTCTGCGATAATTGTAGAGAGGGAAGCAGAACATGAGGAGGGAGACTTTCTTATCTTTCATAGACAAGAAATAAATGGGAATTAACAACATAGCTATTTGGTGTCACCCTATTAGCCCAGAGTGCATTAAAAAGTGCATTGTGCCAATTTTTGTGGTTTTTAGAAATTGTCCTCTTGATGATTTTTATCAAATTTTTATTCATTGATTATGTTAGGCCATTTCCTTGGGGGTAATAACTGGTAGAATACTTCAATTTGATCCCTTTCTCTAAAGCAAAGACACTCATATCGAGGGATGAAAAGTAACAAGCATTATCAAAGACCAAACATTCGAGAATGTCAAATCTAGTAATGATATTCGTGTCAAGGAAATATATTATCTGATTAGTGTTTACCACTTTCAGTGGTGCAGCCTCAGACCATCTGGTAAAATAATCCATTGCTGTAATGATGTATTTATGCTACTGCGAAGAAGTTGGGTTAATTGGCCCTATGATGTCAAGACCCCATTGCTGAAAAGGTGAATCCATCGAAACAAGTTGCAAAGGGAATGTTGCCTTTTTTACTTGTCCAATAACCTTTTGGCAGATTATGCATTTACGACATAATGCATGGGAATCTTTGAACAACATGGGCCAATAGTACCCAACTCTTAATAATTTGTGAGCGGTGGTGTCTCCACCGAAGTTCCCACCAGCTTCACCTGCATGAAGTTCAAATAATACTTTCTCTACTTTGTCTCTTTCCAAACAATGCTTGAGAACACTATCAAAATTCTTTCGGAATAATACATCATTTATCAAATGGAAAGGTGAAGATTTTAGTCTTAATGCTCTTCTCTTTTTTGGGTCAAGATGGCGAGGAGAAGAACCGTGTATTAAATAAAACTTAATATCATCAAACCAAGAATTAGCAACAACTTGTGTACAAATGATTTGTTTTCTGTCATGTTGGTTTACAGTTGAGGAATTTATTTGACTTTCTTGTTCTTTGATTTGACCTCTGACAATTTGTCTAGGGGTTATTTCGAGGTCGTACTCTTGTAATGATGTCATCCAGTTTTTTCATTTTTCACCCAATTCCTTTTGTACTAACAATTTTCTAGCAGCAGGATATGTAACAATGAATTTAGTTCTGGATTTCAGCAAATATGATCGGAAGTGTTCCACTGCTTTAAAAACAGCATAAGCCTGTTGATCTATAGCTGGGTAATTCAGTTCAGCCCCTTTAAAATCTGAGCTCATGAAGGCAATGGGAATTTCATTTCTTTTGTCATTTTGTTTTTTTTAACACAATAGCGTAAGATCGATCGGAGGTGAAAGTGTAAGGAGTGAAATCTTGCGAGAAATCAAGGCTTATCAAGGAAGGGGCTTCCACTATGGATTTTTTTATGGAATCAAAGGCTTGATTTTCCTGTGGTCCCCAAGGATACTGAACATCCTTTTTAATTAAATTCGGTAATGGCATTACCATTTCTGAGAAACTTGGTACAAACCTTCTGACAAAATTAATTTGGCCTAAAAAAGATTGCATTGATTTTTTAGAGGAGGGGGGGGGGGAAGCTTGGCAATGGATCAAGTTCTTTTAGGATCAATGATCATTCCATCACTGGACACTATGAACCCGAGCAGTTTTCCTTGTTCCACAACAAAGAATGACTTCTTAGGGTTTAGAGACATGCCATACTTGCGGCATCTCTCTAGAATGGTCCTAAGGTGAGACAAGTGATCTTTCTTGGTTTTGGAGAAAATGATAACGTCATCAATATAGACCACTACTGATTGGTTTATGAGGCCACAAAAAGTAATGTCCATTTCTCTCTGGAAAGTGGCCCATGCATTTATGAGTCCAAAAGGCATCTTCCTGTAGGAATAAGTGCCCCAAGGGGTATGCAAAGTGGTTTTTAACTGGTTTAGTGGAGACATGAGGACCTGGTTGTATCTCGAAAAACCATCTAACAATGACAGTCTTTTGGAACAAGACACCTGCTGAAGAATTTGTTCCATTGGAGGAACGGGATAATTGTCTTTATGAGACGCTTGGTTCAAGTTACAAAAATCAACACAGAGTCGAATTTCATCGCTTTTCTTCCTTACAGGGACTAGATTAGACACCCATTGAGTGTGCCTCATAGGAAAGATTATCTTTGCATTTAGTAATTTATTCAGTTCTTTCTTGACAACGGGTTCCAATTTGGGGTGCATCTTTCTTATTTTTTGCTGAAAAGGCTGAGTTTGTGGTTTCATGGGGATGATATGTTGTATTATATTAGGATTAAATGTTTTTAAATCATCATATGTCCAGGAGAAAATGTCTTTAAATTCTTTAAATATTTTGATAAAAGCATATCATTCTTTCTCAGAGCACCCCGTTCCCAAATTGATATTTTGAGGATTATCCTTAGTCCCTAAATTTACTGTCTCATAAGTCAAGGAAGAACTGTTTGTCTTACAATTGACTAACTCTCTAAATTTATCATGTAAATCATAAAAAATTTCTAGTCTTACAACGGATCTGGGAATAGATTTTACCAAATCAGACATCGATTCAGAAGATCTAGGATCAGATATTACCGTGATGTTGCAGAGGTTTTCATCATGAGTGCCTTCATCCATGATTTCACCTTTGAAAGTGTCCTCCATATGCAATAAGTTGATGATCTTTTGATCATCGTCGAAAAATTTGCAATTGGTGATGTTATCTAGGATTGACGGCCTGAACAATAATTCAATCGAAAATGCATTCAGAGAAAGACCTTTTGCAAGAAAAAGTTTAGAATCGACATTAGTCAATAGGTCAGCCTCAGAATTACTTAGTCTAGGAATGGAATTGATGTTAAATGCTAAACATTTCTGTATCAAACTCCATACCTCGGTTTAGTAACTTCTCAGATGTGGTGACAAGCAGTGTATGGAGTTTCTTACCTGTCTGACCACTATCTCTGAATCACCGAACACTATTAAATTTCTTACATACATATCCAAATATTTCTTAAGCCCTTGTAGAAGTGCTTCATATTCGGCGGTGTTATTAGTGCAATTGAACTCTAATCGATAGGCAATGAAAGTTTTATTACCTGCGGGGTTGATGAGTACACATCCTGCACTGACCCCTTCTTTGGATTTGGATCCGTCAAAGTACAGTGACCATATCTGAGTTTCTTCGACAGTGTTTGACACATTTGGCAGAGTTGGTGTCTGATTACAGGTCAAAATTTATGATTGTTGACCGGGATTTGTGAAGGGGGAAATTTCAGTCATGAAGTTACCGAAGAAATTGTTCATTCCCTACATTTCGAATGAAATTAATGGATGTAGTAAAAGGTTCATTCGGATCATTCAGATCTGTCACGATATGCTTCAGATAGTGTTCACGGTTTATCCTAATTTTATTTGGCTACCCGTTTTCTCGTAACCACAAATGCGACCAATCTATGGAAAAGTACCCATGCAGCTGCTCGGACCAATCCCTGCTCAAGAACAAACCATATACTTCAGGGATGTCAACAAAAATGATGCCAATAATTTGAGGAACCTTAGGATTAGAAGATAACTTAATCAGAACATTCTTCAGTTCATCGATTACCTTAACGTTCATCCGATCGAGCTGAATGATTTTAAGACTAGAAGGCTGAACTTATGCATTAATTTTTTGGAAAACAGATAAAGGCATCACATTCGATGATGTGCCGGAATCCACCATGAAATTATGTACATTTCTATTAAAATTTTCAAAATTTAATAAGAAAGGTGGGATATTTTTACGAATATTAACAACAGAATTATGTTGATTTTTAGCCATCGTCCCTAAAACAATTTTATCTACATTTGATACATTTTTTTCAATCAGATCCCTTTTATCTGGGGGTTCGGATGTCGTTTTAGTAAGGATCTTTTGGGCTATTTTAGAACTAATTTCTGCAGTTTTCTTGTTGTTAAGATCGTTGTTCTTACTATTTCCTGTGATGTTCTGAAGCATTTTCTACTGAATAAGAGGAAATTTCAAAAGTTCGAAAACAAAAATATTAGCCCTTAGTTTTTTTAGGTCTTTAATCAAGTCATATTCTAAAACTAGGGCTCCTAAACTCTGTTTTATTTCAGCCTATTTTGATTGTTTTGAAGGCACATTATTACTCATTTCGGAAGATGGTTTTCTTTGTGCTTTGCTTCCAGTGTTGTAAGGATGAACAATTTCAAAGTTTTCTTGAAAGATACTGTCGAAAAATATCCGAAGATATTGGGAGATGATTCCTCTTCTTCAGCTACTTCTTCCTCAATTACGTCTTCAAAACTTTCAGGAGGGGAAGAGTTATCATGTGCTTCATGAATAGTTAGCAAAGCGTATTCTAAACTTTCAAAATTAAGACCTTCAGGGGTAGGAATTAGCTGGTTGAGGGAAAAAGGTTTTCTAAAAGGAGGTTTAAAACTTCCTTTGCTTGAGGATTCTTCTTCAGATGATCTCTTCAAGTCTACGACTTTATTCGATAATCTTTGGACAACCTTTTGCAAACTTTCTAAGTCTAGAGTTTATGGTTGGATTTTGGCTTGGGAAGGCCTTGCAAGGATTTCGATTTTCTTTTTAGAGGATGAAGTTGTTTCAGCTTCACTATTGAGATTGTCTTTCAAACTTAATATGTCCTTTTCGATTTGGCTTGCCTCCTCGAAGGCTTCCAGCAATATAGACATTTTGGATCTTTTAACCCAAATCGCTAGATTGTTATGCAGGGCTTTGGTGTAATATGTGACAATTAGACTTTCCGCAGGCATTGAATCTGCGGGAATTCGATTCTTTAACATGAGGAATCTTTGGTTAAAATATTTTACTTTCTCCTTAGGGATCATTTTTAGGCTGGAGAGTCCCATTACCAAGACTTCAGGGGGTTTATCGTCTCCAAACTTCTCTAAGAAACAAGTTTTGAATTTGTCCCAAGAGACAATGGTCTTGGGTTGTTGGGCGAAATACCATGTATAGGAATTTCCCTCAAACGTATAAGGAAAGAGTCTACATAGTACATATTCATGCTCTACACTTCGAAGTCTAATGGCCAACATGAATTTCTTTATGTGATCTTCAACAGATTGCTTAGAATCTGAATCAAATTTAGATAACCATTTTTCTGGGTGTTTTGGCAATGGGTGTTGGGGTCCATGTACAACCACGACATCCTAATCAAGCCATGGTCTGGTGGGATTGTTTTGGTTTTCCATGGATGTTGGTGGTGTCGAAGGTCGAGATGGTTCAGATGAGGAACTTCCTTCGTCAAAGGATTCTCCTCCTGAAGAGGATGGAGATGAATGAGGTGGATAAGGTGGAATACCAGATCCTCCAACTCCAAGAGTAGGGGTCTAGTCAGGATTTGTGGTATTATCTCCTAAAGGATCTAAACGTAGACCAGTGCCTTCAAGTTGCTCTCGGATATCCGAGAAATCTAAAGGTTGATTGAGAGGCCTACCAAGTTGTCTGATAAGGGCCAAAGCACTATGTGTCCTTAAGAGTGACTAACGAACAATTTCTTGTACGTCAGCCCCTTAAGGGTTTGGTGTTACTGGCTCAATGGGAATCTCAGGATTTTCGTTTGAGGTAGTTGTTGTTTCAGAAATAACATTGTTTTCTGAACGACTACGTGTTACTACAAGGGAGGGAGTGTGTGGGGGTGGAGTTTTGCGACTTCAACGTGCCATCAATTGTATTCAGGCCCTCCTTCTAGCACCATTTGTTGATGGGCAAATTTGACATGTCATCAACTGGAAGAAGAGATTCGGTCCGAGGTTGTCTAAATAGCCCAAGCTGTTTGGTGTAACCTATTCTGATGGTTTTAATGGCTCTGTTAGCCAGCTAAAGTCCTAAAAATAATAAAAGAAATGAAACTAACCTAAAATCTATGATTCTAACAAATGATATATTACTGACTAATGTTTATTAAAAATAAATGTGAATATAAACAATCTATATACAAGTTACAAGGTTTGCATGAAATCTTGCGAAAATGATTGTTTGATAAAGTTTCTGAATCAAATATGAACAACACTTATTTTTGGGTTTTTTTTAAAGATAATAAACAAATAAATACTAAATGAATACGATTGAAACAGTGACACAAAAAAATGTAATCATCTTTTAATTCATAAACAACTCTAAATAAAATAAAAGATTGCATCTACTAACCTCTAACTGATCAATCAACTGAGTTTATCTTCCTGTGTTGTATGAGCTCCTACCTGTACTGTTGTTAAGGGAAACCTATAACAAAACAATACTAGCACTTCCAGAATACATTCAAAGAAGTGTTTGATATTGGAGTAAAGTAATAACAAGAAAAAGACATCTAATTAAAAATCATGTGATCTTAGGATGATCAATATTTAAGAAAGAGAGAAAACTCAAATCTGAATATTGATATTATCTAACATTTAACATGAAGAATAAATTAAAAAATAATCAAATGATAGATCAACCACACATAAAAAATGGAATAAGAAATTATGGACAACATATAACATTTAACAGTTTGAAAATACCATATGATGACAAGCTAAAGCTAAAATCAACCATAATAATATTCTCATAATACAACAGTAATGAAAGAACAAAATGGAATAAGCATCACATAGGTCTAAAGACAAAGATGAATTGCTTTCCCGTATTCTTTCTCAAAATCACATGCCCATACTGTAGTCCTGGAAGAATTTTTTGGGATAATAGACTCTTAAAGATAAAAAAACAAATAAATACATAAATGATAAAAATTAACCATGTATTGATAAAATAAACTAAATATAATTTAAACCAATGCATAATCAATTATTCAAAGAATATGAAGATATTATAATGAAAATAAAACCATTTTACTCACAGGACAAAAGCCATTAAGCAACCTGGAATTCCATATTCTTCTTTGAAAATACTTGTCCATTCTCCCAAAGATTCCAACCATCCATTACTCCATTCGAAAAGAAAAAAAATTACAAAAGAAATGATATATAAAAGAGAAAGGATAAAAATCCTCTTTCAAATTCTTGGATCCCATGGCTCTAAACTTTCTCATATATTTATACAATGAATGAACAGTCTAGGCATCACTAATAATTTTCGTCACCTGAAATTTGCCTTGTAAAGAGACACAAATATCTCTCAAATCATGCATGTTTTTGGGAAAATTTATAAGCGGGAGCTAAATGGGTCCATTTGGGAGATGGATTTTCAACCGTTTCTTCAAATTCCTCACGGTTTGGCTGCAATTAGTCCTGCAAAATTGTTTGTCTCATCTTGATGCCTTTCCAAATTTTATCTGTTGTTGCTCATAAAATTATTTGAAGCAATCCAATATTATTTTTGGATCAATCATCTTGAACGTATTTAGATAATAAAATCAAGCCATGATCATATCCGTACCAAATAACTGATAATAGAAACATCTGAAACAAAAATAAACCTAAATTAATAACCTAAAAATTGTGGATAAAACAAAATCTAGAACAATAAAATAAAAAATGAATTTAAACTAACTATAAGTTCTAAACAAACATTGTTTATAATTTCCTTTCAAATATGATCTTAAGATTTTAAAATCTTGAAGATAATGGAGAAGGGAAAAATATTAATTTTGGTTTTTTACAAAATCAAACAAATGATAGATAATTCTCTTTTTTATTATTATCATTTTTATTTTGAAATGAGATGCAAAATGAAAAAAGAATTTAATTAATTAATATCACCAAATGATTTTATGAAAATGAGAAACCAACCAAGATATTATTTGATGAAGTATTTAACACATTATTAAAAATAGTCAAACTTGCTAATGAGAAAAATAAATAACACAATCATAATTTAAACGAATGTAAAGAGTTGATAAAAATTAACGTTTTGTTTAAATTAAGATTTTTATGCTCGTTTCTAAATTTTGACATATACTCTTGTAATGAATGTCTCAAACTATAGTGAATGTCTTAAGTTTGTCTCAAAGCAAGCCAAGGTATAGAACTGTTTGAAAAGGTTGATTTTGTAGCCCATTATAATTATCAAGATTCTAATGGGGGCCCTTTAAATTTTGTAAAAATTTAGGAGTTGTTGGGGCCCAACAATGCCTCAATGGAAGGTTTCTTTGATTTCAACAGTGGGTTCAAATCATTGACCCCTGATTGGAAGTTTCCATCGAGTGTTCGAATTCAACTCATTTATTCACATTCTTTGGATTGTACTAGGGTACCTTGGGAGTCATTGACATCAATGGTTATTTCCCTCACACTTGTTAATGGTTTTCATTAATGTCTGGTAATCAAGTGGTTTCTACCATGTTTGACTTAGACACCTATAATCGCATGACTATATTTTTACTTAGAGACGACGGAAATGAAGACCCTAGATATTATCACTTTTGTCCAGGTTACAACGGAGTATTCATGATTTGTACTGACACATAGATCCATTGTTTATGTCTTGTGGCTATGTCTGAATTTGAATCTTTTTACAACATAGATCCATAGTGTATTCCTGGTGGCTATGCCGAATCATGGTGACATGAATCCATAGTGTGTGTTTAGTGGCCATAAATTAATTGAAAATTATGATTATATTCACTTGTAGTCTGAGCATGGGAATACCTACCTCAGAATTGGAATGATATTAAGCAGTTGCTTGTTTGTTCGCAGGTTCCTGATTGATGCGCTCCTTGTTTTTGACACACACATTCTACAAAGTATTTTAGCTGTCACGAGTTCCAACTTCATACTTTGGGGGGAATTATGTTATACATTATTTTGGTCACCTCAGTGATCACTTGAAAACATGTGTTCATGTAACCTAAAAAATAGTAAAAGAGACTTTCTCCATGGGAAAAGTGATTTTCTTTCCTCTGCCAAAAAACATATGAACGAAGGTTGTCGCACCCTGCTATATGCATGGGGTGCGACGATGCATGATCGTCGCACTTTGCAGTATACCTGGGATGCAACGTCGTCGCATGCTTATTGTGCATAGGGTGCGATGATGCTTAAATCTTGGGAAAAGTAAAATTTCACGAATGTTCTAGAAGGGAAACTTCTAGAAGATGAGGTGGCCTCCGATCAGTTTGGATCTTTCTCGTTTCTCTAATTTGGTGGGATCATCCTAATCTCCTCACCCATCTCTCTTTCACACTATATAAAGAGGGATCTCTCATGGAAAAAGATAAGGTTGAATAGGTTAAGAATTGTATGGAGAGTTCTACTTCAGATTATGCTTGAGTTCTTTTCTTTAGTTCATCAAGTCAGATTAAGGATCTTCTTCATTCAAGGAATTGGATCAAAGGAGTGTGTGTTGAAGAAAAGATCCATCGAAAGGGGACCTTGCAACATCAAGGCATGGGTTGTATTCTCCACTTTCTATTCACTTAATATAGTAATGCATTTCTTCCCTATATAAGCATCTTGTCTTCTATTGTATAATTCCTTGATCATATACATAAACTTCATTAGAATACATATATATTTGTTTTCCCTCTTTGTTGGTTTGTGATTCTTAGACAGGCTTAATATTATGCAAACTCAAGGAAGGAGTAACAAAGACGACACTAGCGAGGACAAGTGTCGTTTAAAAGGTATGTCACTTGTAACTCATTAAACTAGTTCATATGATGATGAAGTTTAAGGCGAAGTGTGCATTCTGTTTTGTTTTGTTCTAGTTTCCAGTGGAATCTAGGGAGATTTGTTTATGTCTGCATTTACTGATTAATCCGATAACAACTAGTTTAGTGTTTGTTTCTTTTTCATTGGTTCGTTGGTTTGTCGGCTTCTTGTTGTTGTTGTTTGGCTCAAGTTTGCGAGTTTGAGGTCCTGGGGCTACAATTGGGCCTGTTCGTGCTTGCTCGCTAGTTTGTTTCTTGTTGTTTTCTTTTGTTTACTTTGTATTTGCAGGGTTGGGGTCTTGT
>ML783348.1:866559-882259 GCA_009831015.1 Picea engelmannii | reverse complement strand
TTCCTGATCCCTTCTTCAGTCTCTTCACAAATTTTTCTTCAATTTCATCAGGCTCTGAATCCTCATTCTCGTCTACCTTAAATGATGCTTCTCTGGAGGTGGGTTTATCTTTAACTATTCTCATTTCATATGCAGTCAATGTTTCTAGAAGTTGATCAAACTCCAAGGTTTTCAGATCATTAAGTTCTTCAATAGAAGAGACCTTCGAGTTGAACCTATCTGGTAGAGATCTCAAAATTTTCTGAACTAAAGAAGGTTCCTCAATTTTCTCACCAAGTGCTTTCATTGCATTTACCATTTATTCTACTCTTAGAAAGTATTTTCCAACAGTTTCATCTTCCTTCATCTTCAACTATTCAAACTGTATTCTGTAGGTTTGAAGCTTGGCGTCCTTTACCTTCTCATTACCTTCATAACTGCTAATGAGTTTGTCCCACATTTCTTTGGCAGTTCCTAGGTGCATAACTTTTACGAATTCTGCTTTTACAAACCCACTCAAGATAGCATTCATAGCCTTAGCATTGAATCTAAATTCTAGCTTGTCATCCTTACTAGCTAGTACAACTGGCTTTACATAACCAATATCTACCACATCCCAGACATCTGCACCTAAAGCCATTATGTAGGTTCTCATTCTAACTTTCCAGAAGGAAAAGTTTGTTCCATTGAACAGAAGGGCCTTATTGATTGAATTTCCTTCATGGATTGACATGTTTAAGCACTAGGATCTACCCTTAGATAAAGGGGGATGGCTCTGATACCAATTGTTGAACAACTGAGAGGGGGGGGTGAATCGGTTGTACCTGTGCTTAAACAATTATGCTTATTTTAAACTCTTTACACAACATTTAATGACAGTCATAATAATTCATGGAAGTAAGCAATAGAACATTTAGCATTAGTCACACATATGAGATACACAGAAACAAATATTTCCTGAGGAAACCCATATAGGGTAAAAACCTCTTCTTCTTTATATGATAAGTAAACTTTACATTCTTTACATTATCATACATATGAGCACCAACTCATAATGAGGCTACAACCTCTGTTTTGCAAACTACTACTTGCTGAGAGCACCAACTCTCTGGATTCTCTAGCATCAACTCCCTGGTTTCTCTAGTACCCACTAGAAGGAAGCACCAACTCCCTAGTTTCTATAGCATCCACTAGAAGGAAGCACCAACTCCCTAAGTGTTCCAGCTGAAACTGGATGGAAGCACAACCTTCCAATCACACAGGCACCAACTTGTATAATAGAGAACAATAGTTCTCCCTTGCACCACCCTGCCACCCTTGTTTCTCTGGTAGCAACCAGATGGAAGCTACAACTCCATGTGTTCAAGCACCCACTTGAACCTCTGAGGACAATAGTCCTCCCTAGCACCTCCCTACCACCCTGAAATCTAAATCTTTTCTATTAAGACTTATTACAGCGATATAAAGTTCTTCAATGGCTTATCGGTCTCATCATTGTTCTGCTACACTACGCTGCTCTGTCTGCATCAGTGTCTTCTGCACACTCCTTGCACTTTCTTTTCTTTTTCCTTTTATTCTTTTTGCACCATGTCTCTTTAATGCACCATTCCCCTTCTGTGCATTTTTGCTGCTGCGCTCTGCCTCCTTCTTCACACCTGAATCCCCCTCAACAACAGCAACATCCATCTCTTCTTTGTTCTGCATATTTATAGTCTCTGTCCTCCTTGCGCATGTTATCTTGTCATGCTTCTGCATGCTCCCTCCATGTCGAGTGCTCTGCATGATCATCATGGCAACTCTTCATCTTCTCTAGCGGTTTCACTCACGCATCCATCATCATTGGGTGTTATCTCTAGATTCATCAGCATCTCTGGCAGTTGAGACTCTTTGTCTTCTCTGTCATAGACGAGCTCATCCTCTGGAAGAAACCATCATTTGTTTCTAGCAGTTACACTGTGAAGTGAAACAGTAGCCCTCCGATCTTATTCAAATTCATCTGCACCGTTGAATTGACTTCATTGAATCTTGTGTTCATTTCGCCATTTCGCACTTCAGCATTTCGGGATCCCCGTGGTGAAGATTTCGTTACTCTCCATGTCTCGATCCCCGAAACTCTGAAATGGATCTTGTTTGCACTAGCTCCTTCCTCCATATTCCACCGATGTGACCAATGGCTATGACCACAGGCTAACCCAAAACGTGTTTCACATTTCGACATTTCAACAATTAGGCAATCCTGTTGTGAGGCTTCTCGACTCTCCAAGTCGTGATCTCTAAAACTCTGAAAAAGGAGCTTGCCACTTCAAGATTTTCTCTACAGCTCTTAGACCATGTGACTACGAGAGGTGAATGAGCTCTTATCCATATAGTGCTTTCACGACTTCACTTTTCAGCACTTTGGCGTTCCTGTGGCGATGAGTTCTTAATGCTTCATGTCCTGGTATTCGAAGCTCCGAAATGGAGCTTTGTTGCACTAGCTTCGATCATTTCGGTATTTCCCATTTCGGCCTTTCGCGATTCTTGCGATGAAGAGTCTCGTCACTTGACTCTTCCAACTCCTAGTATCCAAAGCTTCGAAATGGATTCAGATCAACGGTCCACACCCTAGATGATTCAACGGTCCAGATCTCTTCGTGATTTCGCACATTGCGATTTCAAAATTCTTGACATGAGATTTCTTGACAACTCCAACTCTCGGTCTATGAAACTCTGAAATGGAGTCAGCTCAACTTTTTGGCTTTTCACACTTCACAACTTCGGGATTCCTGTCGTGAGAGTCCTTGACATCTCCAATTCCCAGTATCCGAACCTCCGGTATGGAGTCTTTGATATTTCACGATTTCGCATTTTGCAACTTCAGGTTTCGTGACTTCAGGACTCCTGTAGTAAGAGTTCTTGACATCCCCAACTCCTGGTATCTAAAATTGTTCTCCTTCTTCTAGGATTTCAGCATTTCGCATTTCGCGATTCCGGGACTCCTTATGATGAAGAGTCTTGACTCTTCCAACTCCCGGTACCCGAAATTGTCCTCCTTCCAGGATTTCGGCATTTTCCATTTTGTGATTCCGGGACTCCCGATGATGAAGATTCTTGACTCTTCCAACTCCCGGTATCCGAAACTTTGAAATGGAGTTATTTCCCGGTCTGTGAAACTCTTCGTTTATGTGCTTATTTCGGGATTCCAAATTTCGCAACTCCGGGACTCCTGTGTTGAAGAGTCTCAACTCTTGACTTCTCAATTTCCCGGTATCTGAAACTCCGAAATGGAGTTTATGCTTATGATCTTTCCTTGCTATTATCCCTATGCTGCTGATCTTCCTTGCCTACCTGTTCGCCATCAAATGAACAAGCACACTCTTGCACTCTACGTGCACCATTGCACTTTCTCTTATGAGCTTACATTGTCCCTGTTTTATCGTCGCTACGTACTCTGATCTTGCCATCAATGACAAGCACACCTGCCTGATAAACATGCCAACAGAAATGTGCCCATATCACAATACAACCTCTTTATCATGTACAGAAACTGGTGTGACCACGATACAATTTGTCTTGTACTTGAAATATGATGTGTACACCAAATATAATGCAAAATTATATTTCCATTTCTCAAAGCATATCTGGATACTTTGCCACAAAAAACCAAAATCATTTGGCTATGGCCATGCAAATTCTTAATATTTTGTGGTTTGTAAAATATTTTGAGGATGAAAAACTTTATATAATTACAACCATGGATGGAGAAACGAAAAGGTTCATGTTTCTAACTATTTTTTATTCGATTCGTTGATTCTCATTTAGTGTATGTACATGTCAATTGTTCTCCTCTGCATACCAGCTTCCATTCATGTTCATTGTATTTTGTGCATTCCCACATTCAAACAAACAGAATAGTTGGAGAAAACGAAGGAGTCTTTACCGCAGTGATGGAAGAGGAGATACAAAGCTACATGCTTGTACTGTTATTTCATATTTCGTTGTTTTGTATTTCATTTATTGTCTGTATATGTGTTTACCTAATTTATTGTATGTAGATATTGCATATCTTCCTACATAATAAATTATCTTCATGTCCTTTGTATTTTCTGTGCTGCTACATTGAAAAAGTTCAAACTCTGTTTATTTTTTTTACATGTCTTCCTACATACTAACTTCCTTCATGTCCATTGTATTTTTCCTGCATTGCTACATTTAAACAAACTGAGTGGTTGGAGAGGATGATGGACTCTTTGCTGTGAATGTGGAGGAGGAATTACAGAGGTGCATGTCTCTACTCTGATTTCATATTCCAATGTTTAGTATTTCATTTATTGTCTATGTATTTGTTCTATTTGTTCTATTGATTTTCACCTATTTTACTGTATGTAGATACTACGTATCTTTCTACATAATAACTTATTCTCATGTGAATTATATTCTCTTTGCTGCTACATTGAAATAAATAGAACTGTATTTCTTTATTTTACATGTCTTTATGCATACTAACTTACCTTCATGTCCATTGTATGTTCGATGTTGCTACATTGAAAGAAACAGATTGGTTGGACATGAAGATGAATTTTTATATGCCACGGAAAAGGGGGCTGTGGTACAATCTTCGAAAAGGTATACCAAATGTGATAGTAAATCAAACATACAGAACATGTGGGTGCATATAATATTGGAGTAGAAAACGATGATTTGGAAACAATGGTCCTTTGTTGAGACTTCCCTCTTCCAAACATTACCCTCCCCATTTCTAATTTTTCCACTTTCTATTATCCCTTTTTTTCCCCCTCTTCTATACTTAACTTTTCTCGTCTACTTTTTCTTTCTGGTTTCTTTGCTTAGTCATCTTTCCAAAAATGTCTAGGTGTTTGGGTTGGAGGACTCACGGGTTCACATTTATATCCATGCTTCTACCTCATTCCATACTTAACCACTTTTTCGATCGTGAGTTCTCAGGCTGGCAGGTTCAAGATTGTGCCTCTAGCTTCAGAGGTTTCGTGATATATAGATTGGTTGTCATACCACCCCCATCACGCCCTATTGACTGTTACACATTTTTGCAATAAAAAAATCCAAGGCATACAATTTGACCATCGGGTCCTCATGTTTCCTGAGTATCCCTTGACACCCTATTTCGTATTCCATCTCCTTCAACCCTGTATGTGACATTCAGAAAAATTATGGACAATATACAATGCATATTCTTATTTAGTCCTTATGATGTTCATCTACACATGATTGCGTTATAAAAAGTTGGACTAGTGACATGGCCATGAGCAATAAATCATCGCAAACATCAACAAACCGATAAGGCCAAAGGTAAAGATGCATACATTCTTTTGCTCATATGTTTACCAAACAAATATCCTCAACTATTTATTCATCTATGCCATGGTGAATATGATTATGTCATCTGCAACACATACTTTGCAGTTCACAAGAAGTATCAACGAGCACAAGTGAGATGCCGAACATAACGTAAGTTCCGCAAACTAAGAGATCTGGTTGCAAAACTCTAGCTCCATAATTCATCCAAGCTGTGCATCTGCTTGTACATTTATTCCAGGAAAAAAGAAAAAAAAATAATAATGCAAACTACCATTCACATTACTTTTCCTGTTCAAAAAATGTCACCAGGTCTAAACTTGAAACACCCAAAATGCTATCAATAGAGGTCTTGAATAGTCGTTGAACTGGATAAGTGTTCATCGAGGACATAAAGGTCGTCTATAGCACCTACTTGGACAAGGAAACCAAAACTAGATCCATTATGTGTGCTGACATGACAAACAACGAGGCTCTGATGACAATTACACTGACTATTCCCACACAACTTGTCTAGAAACATGCAGAAAAGATATTTCCAGGTAATGGGATATCCATTACAAATTTTAATATATTTCCCAAAAACATATATGACCATGGTGATTGTGATCAGATTATATCGCTCAACGAAATAAGTATTGTGGAAAAAATTCCCGCTATTTGTTCAGAATATCATTTCGTCCCGAACACAACTATCATCCAACTTGCACAGAGCAATGACACTTACCCAATCAGAACCATTGGTGCAATTGTCATACTCACGAGAAAACTTGGCTCACAACACATTCTCCATATAAATTGTTAATATTTTGTGTTCATGCGTTTCCTTGTGC
The DNA here is from genome assembly GCA_009831015.1 of Picea engelmannii. Taxonomy (NCBI): domain Eukaryota; kingdom Viridiplantae; phylum Streptophyta; class Pinopsida; order Pinales; family Pinaceae; genus Picea; species Picea engelmannii. Next base: position 876,134 of record ML783348.1, on the reverse strand, counting down.
CTCATATTTCAATACATTTGGTGTTTACTTGGTTCTTGGTTGTATGCTTCATTCTGGAAAATTAATGATACATTCAGGATCTTGGCAGTTTTTCTATGATCTTAAAGAATATATAGGACATGCTTTGCCTTTTAATATAATCTCTCTGACGCAAATGTAGTATGTGGCTCGTTTTAGCACTTTTCCTTGATCGATGAACTTAGCAAAATTCAACTCTAGGAATATTTTGAAATAAAATGATATATACTATGTTAAGAACCAAAGATTGAATACAATTGCACCACAACAAATATACAAGAAAAATATGCAAAATCTTTTTTATTAGTATAAAACCCTTAAGGTATGGAAACACCATACAATGGATCCTATTATGGAAGGGATCCTCTCATGTTCACTTGTCTCTTCGAGGGGGCATCCTCCTATTAAGCTACAACTCATAATACAATAATTCTCTTCATATCACATTACATTTCTTGAACCTATTTATATAGTTCTACCATCACCTAAGAACATTCTAGAGGAGGAATCTTCTAGAAGTAGAACCTTCTAAGAAGTCCTCTTACATTTATTATATCTAACTACCCATTTATTATATCTAACTACCCATTTATTATATCTAACTACCATAGTGGGCCTTATTTAATAATATAGTGGACCTAGTCCACATTACATTGAATGGTCTCCACTATTATCACTATGGGCCCTCTGGGCTCCCACTACTACCTCTCTAGCTACCTAACATTCCATCCCCCTTTTGAAAGCGTTGTCCTCAATGCTTGATGTACAATCATATACTAGGGTCCCATGGATAATTGTGGACCATAATGTTGAAGAAGACTGGAGAATCAAGGTCCCATGTAGAAAGGAAAGCTACCATAATGAAGTATTCCAACCACCATTGTAAGCCTGGGTCCCATGTCCAAATGATCATGTGAACTCCCCGTGGAATATTTTGGAACCCAATAACCAACTCAAAATGATGCTCCAAAGACTGACACCTGTCATGTGGATCCAAAAAAGAAGATCCATCTACATAGTGGAAAAATGTCGTAGCAGAATCTGGAAGGAATAATACCACTATAGAATATGTAGGATGAACACTTGTAATAATCATTGGCTCTTGATTTTTTACATTGATGCTCTCTACAGAGGGTGGATTAGAGTCATCAAATAAAATATGAAAGTGGTTGTCATCCTAGAAATGACAACTATCCAAATACCAATCATCACAATCGGCCTCAAAATCATACCAAGAATATATTTCTTGATTATATTCATCCCTGATGTCTGCCATAAGAAATATCTCTTGCATGCTATCCAATGAATATTGAATACTACGAAAACTATCATTGAGGCCATCTGCAAGGTCATGCAATCTAGCATCCAATGTGTCATACAATCGAGATTTGAATGCTTCAGTAATTTGTAGAATTTATTTGAGGGTTTGAGAGGAAATAGACATCCGATCACCCTATGAACTCTTCGGTCCTGCAACCATCATAAAAAAAATCAAAAAATAGAACAATAAGTTACGGCAGAAAATCGCGGCTTTTTCTGGAAAAACCCTAAAAACTGCTGAATTTAAAATGCTCATAACTTCACTTCGCGAACTCCATTTCGGCTGATTTGTTTTTTGAAATTGGGTGAAATTGTGAGAGGAAATCAGATCTATAAATTGTTTTGGCAAATTCGTCCTCCATCTTCTATATAGATAAAAACAAATCGTGCTATCGTACGCAGAAAAAACCCTGAAAAAATGCAGATTTTAAAACTTCAATATCTTGACTTATCAGACTCTGTTTCGGACGATTGGTTTTTTTAACTTGGTTTTTTTTATGAGAGGAACTCAAATATACAACCTGTTTCTGCAAATTTTTCACAGAAATATACCAAAAATTTCTGGAATGTCGCGACCCTCTTTTTTTTTCTCCGAAAAACAAAAAAATTGTAAAAATAAAAAATATTTGCCCACAATGTCTGCCAAGGAAAGTGCTCTGATACCACTTGTTATAAACCAAAGACTGAATACAAAGGCACCACAACAGATATATAAGAAAAATATGCAAAGTCTCCTTTATTACTATCAAACCCTTGAGGTAGGGCAACACCATACAATGGATCATATTATGGAAATGATCATCTCTTGTTCACTTGCCTCTTCGAGGAGGCATCCTCATATTGAGATACAACTCACAATACAACAATTCTCTTCATATCACATTACATTGTTTGAACCTCTTTATATAGTGCTACCATCACCTAAGAACATTCTGGAGGAAGAATCTTCTGGAAGTAGAATCTTCTAAGAAGTCCTCTTACATTTATTATATATAACTACCATAGTGGGCCTTATTTAATAATATAGTGGACCTAGTCCACCTTACATTGAATGGTCTCCACTATTATCACTATGGGCCCTCTGGCCCCCCACTACTACCTCTCTAGCTACCTAACATACTATGTGAAGTCCAATGGAACTATCATATCAACGAAAGGACATTAAAATTCAAATTCATCGTTCTTATACTTGCGGTGAAGTTGACAATACAATAACTTTACTTAAACATCCCAAAATTGATTTTCTTGTGGTTTTTCGATGCTTCTCTTATACAAAAACATCCTAGAAACTATAGGCATGGCTCGCTTCATCTATTCCTTGATTGAAGAACCTATTCACATGTTTAATGCACTTCATAGTTACTGTTAAGACCATCAATGGGGCTTTCTTACACCAATTCCCGCTTCTGAAAATTTCCATCCCCTTTCTTTTTTCCGCATGCTTTCCCTTGCTGGTTACTTAGTAATTTTTAGGAAAATGTATAGGTGCGGGAGTTGGCGGATTCACGTTCTCAGATTTACACTAATACTTTTATATCACGATTCCGACCGACCGCTTCTCGATTTCATATTCAAAAAACCTTTTGGATCGCGTGTTCCTAGATAGGAGGATTCAACATTGCGTTTCCATTGTTCTGCCACTTGCAAACAACAACTGTACTACCCCAATCTACAAATTATCAACCAAATTTCTCTTTTTCTCATTTTCTTTCCCTTTCTGGTTACTTTGTCCTTTTTACGAATGTGTCATTTTTCCGAATGTGTCATTTTTCCGAATGTCTCATGCTTTTATATACAACACCCGAAGTTTCATAATATACAAATTCGTCTTCGAAATCTGTCATTGTCTCATGTTCTGTGTTACACATTTTGCAATCAAAAGTTGGGATAGATACAATTTGACCATCGGGCCCTCACATCTCCTGAGTAGAACTTGTGGCCTTGTTTTCAAGCCCGTCAATATTCCTTGTTCCGACTATGTCTCATGATTTTATATCACCAATTCGAAAAACCACTTACCCCTTGCATATTTGGCCATTATTACCATCATCGGTTCCTGGCGAGGCTTGCTCAACATTGCACTTCCATTGTTCTTCTACCTAAAAACAACACCCAAAATTCCGCGATATACAAATTGACCGTCGAACTCCATCATTGTGTCATGTTTCGTGTTACACATTCTGCAGTCAAAATTTTGGAGACATACAATTTGACCATCGGCCTCTCACGTTCCCTGAGTATATCTTGTGACCCTATTTTGAAGCCTACCCGACCACTTTCCATACTTGTCCATTTCTTGGAATCTCTTTCGTGGGTTGGCGGGTGGATGAAATGTGCAATGCTTAATCGCTCTTCTCCATCCCCATCACCTTAGCACTTCTTTCTAGATATTCAATTATTATTCTTTAATGCTAATAGCTCATCGTGCAGGAACTGTTAAGATTGTCATTAATGTCCGAAAGGCCAGAGAATATTTGTCATTAATACGAATTGAACCAAGATTTGTGGAGAAGAGTGTTATCCTTTCCAAGTATTCATTTCAAGTATGATGCATCTATTTTTTGCATCGTCCGGTTGGCACCTTTATGAAATCTATAATCCTTAATCTCTCTTCGTCGTCACCACCACCTTTGCAATTTTTTCTAAATATACAATTAGTATGCTTTAATGGTAATAGCTCATTACACACGGACCATGGAGATTGTCAATGATCAGTGAAAAGATCGAGAAGATATTCCATTGATACGCATTAAAGCAAGATTTGCGGAGGGTTATATTATCCCTTCTGAATTTTCATTTCAAACATCATCTGGAGAAAACGCAAATTCTCGTTAACTAATGGTAGTAGTTCCACAACAGTTTTGTCCAGATACTATAAACACCTTTGGGCATGATGACCAGAGGTTCCTATATTCCAGGCCATATTCTTACTACTCATCTCTCTCCTCCCAGAAGAAAAAAAGAAGATGGTCGCTTGGTGCACTGAGAGAAATAATTCAAGCCAAAGAATTCCAAGGAAACCCCGCCTGCTCAGACAACCTGCCCACTTGCATTGATGGTTGGTGCAGAGGTTGATGCGATCGATTTTGATCTAGGAGAAGATGATATGATGGACGATGATATAGAAATGCAGACTTTTTTCCAACTCCTGTGCCCAAATTGAAATCAACCATAACAAGTGGCACTTCCTGGCTCGACGATGGCAGCCCTAACAAGACCAAAAGAAGGGGTTTCAGAAAAGAAAATGATGTTCAATGCAATAGCCTCTTTGCAGCTCTAAAGTGGTAATTCCAGAGGTCCAAATTAGTCTGTTATGGGTAGAAGTCATTCACTGTAATGAAATGGTCTATTGATGCACCCAGAGATATATTTCAAGCCAAAAAATTATTCAATTGTGGGACCACTCTCCTGTTCTCTGGATATACAATTAACATATTAGGGGATGAGGATCAAAACTCCCACTGGTGCAAGGCATATTCCTAATACTCATCTCCTTCCACCCGGAATGGACTAATTTAGGCCTCTAGAATTGCTCGTTTAGCTTGTTTCCCTGAACTCTTCGACTGTGAGGAGGTGATTTCTTGGTGTCTCCTAACTTTCATTTTCAAGATCTTTCGTTTTCTATGCAACTTTTTTTGTCTTCTCCCTCACGGGAATATTGTGAGAACTATCAATTTTACCACGAAGATGGGTTATTATGTCCTCCTGCGTTTGAAAAATTCTGCATTTCTTTCTTGCTGGGGTGAAATGTTGGAGCGATGCCAGCGTGAGGAGCAGGAGTGTTGTTCATATGCTTCAAGACAAGGATTTATTCCACTGTGGAACCACTCTCTTGTTTCTTTGTCACCTCAGATCTTCCACAAGATATTGATATTGGGGCAGCAAACATTGACCTCCCGAGTAGAATATTGCAAGGATTTCCTTAAAAAAAAGCATGGTAATCAGTTTTGTATGCATGTTGAATAGCATATTGATGGCTCCTACATGTTGCAGTTCCTATGCCTGTGTTTATGGAAAATATGTTCAATGTTTTGGTGCAAATAACTCGGCCCAATTTCTATGGATAGATATACACTGCCCAATATTCTTTTTTTTTTAATGGATTTACTATTAAAAAATTTGCCTTGAAGTCTTAGTTGCTTCTTCTTTGTTAAATTTAACACCTCTTCTCATTGGCATGGTTCGATATTCTTGTAGTTCTTCAATATTGTATTGGCTCAAGTAATTTGATCTAATATGGAGCATTTAACAATTATATGGCAATGCATCGTGTCGATCCCATCAGGATTTTATGGAAACAAAAATGAATTTAAGACAGTTTCAAACCAACGTTCAATTCTACTCGTAATGCATATAGAACATAGAAAGACCAAATCACAATGCGGCAGTCCGGGCCCCGCCATAGAAATATTGTTTTCATCTTAGCCTTGCTAAGCAAATGATTTCTTATTTCCCTTTCGCTTCCTTGATTCCTTTAATCCGAAAGGGAACATTTTATTAGTTGTCCATCCTATGGCCTCTATTTGAGCATTTTTTACTTTATTAATTAAATTACCAAATTTCTTGTTCGCGAATAAAATGAATAAATTTGATATATTATGGTTGTAGTCAAATGGGACTATGAAATCAACTACAATATTAAAATTCAATATCGTCATTGTTGTTTCTAGACAAGCAATTATTAATATTTAATACTAACAACCCATCATGCAAGAAGTTTAATACTTAAGTTAATATGTTAAATTCATGGAAGAATGTATCAAGAACACAATTACTCCCACAAGTTGCAATAAAAAATAATATTCAACAAAGCATTTGCTCACACCCTTTTTAATGGTACAAGCACAATAGAAAACGAATAAGTGGATAAAATATTGGAATAGAAAATGATGGTTTTGCAACAATGGAGCTTGTTTGAAACCAATTTCCGCTTACGGAAATTTCCCTCCACCTTTCTATTTTCCAACTCTTTTATCCCCATGTAGTTTCTCTTTCTAGTTACTTAGTCGTTTTTTCCGAAAATGTCTTTTTGCGTGGGTTGGCAGATTCACATGTTCACATTTTCATTCATGCTTTTATATTGCGATTCTGACCAAGCACTTCCCCTTTCTCTAAATTGCACTTCCATTATTCTGTGACCTGCAAAAAACACTCTGGCTTCTGCAATATGCAAATTTACCTCTGGACTCCCACATCATCCCCTCTTTCGTGTTACACATTTTGCACTAAAATGTTTCGATACATATAATTTGACCATCGGGGCCTTACGTCTCCTCGGGAACCCTTGTCACCCTATTTTGAATCCTATCCAACGACTTTCCACACTTGACCATTTCATTATATCTCTTCCGCGGATCATCAGGTTGGCGGGTTCAGGAAATTTCCAATTTCCAGTCGTTGTTTCGTGTGCCCACCACCTTTAGACTTATTTCCAAGTATATGCAATAAGTATACAAATTCTCCAAAAAAATACAAAAAAGATCTTTCCACGAAATGGAATATCTATTACAAATTTGAATATATTGACCCTTCTTTTCCCTCTTCTATACTTAACGAAATTCTCGTTTCTTTTTCCCCTCTACTTTCTCTTTCTGGTTACTTAGTCATTTTTCCAAAAATGTCTCAATGCATGCCTTGGCAGACTCACGAGTTCACATTTGCACTCGTTCTTTTATATCGCGACTCTGACCGACCGCTACCCATTCCATCCCTAGCCACTTTTAGATTACAGATTCCCAAGAAGGCGGGATCTATATTGCACTTCCATTGTTTCGTGACCTGCAAACAACACTCAGACCTCCGCAATATACAAATTTACTATCAGACTCCCACATCCTACCCTCTTCAGTGATACACATTTTTCACTCAAAAATTATGAGACCTGCAATCTGACCTTCAGGTCCTCACATCTCCTAGGGACCTATTGTCACCCCATTTTGAATCCTGTGCATCCGCTTTCCATATTTCTCCATTTCTTGGAATCTCTTTTGCGCCTCCAATTCCATACTTACCTGAATTTTTCACTTGCAGGTTCCCGGACAAGCGAACTACACTTCCAGTGTTCGTTGACCTACAAACAACGCTCCAGCTTATGTGATATACAAATTGACTTATGGACTCCTACATCAGCCCCTCTTCCATGTTACACAGTTTGCACTCAAAATTTTTGATACATACAATTTGACCGTCAGGGCCTCACTTCTCCTCAAGAAGCCTTGTCACCCTATTTTGAAGCCCGTCCGACCGCTTTCCAAACTTGGCAATTTCTTGCAATCTCTTTTGCGGATCGTCAGGTTGGCGGGTTCAAACAATTTTCGATTCCTATTCGTTGTTTTCTGTGTCCGCCACCTTTGCACTTCTTTCCAACTATATGCAATAAGTATATAACTTCTCCAGAAACATGCAGAAAATATCTTGCTAGGAAATGGGATATCAATTACAGATGTGAATATATTATCCCTTCTTTTCCCTCTTCTATACTTAACCAAATTGTTGTTTCTCTTTTCCTTGTACCTTATCTATCTCGTTACTTAGTCCTTTTTTCCAAAAATGTCTAGCAACGCGAGGTGGTGGACTCGTGGGTTCACATTTCCATTCGTGCTTTTACATCACAACTCCAACCGACCAGTTCCCCATTCCATAGCTAGCCACTTCTTTGACTACGGATTCTAGGGTAGGCGGGATCTAGATTTCACTTCCATTGTTCTGTGACCTGCAAACAATACCCTGACTTCCATGGTATACAAATTTACAACCAGACTCTCACATCATACCCTCTTCCGTGTTACACAGTTTTCCCATCATCCCCTTTTCTGTGGTACACATTTTGCACTCAAACGTTCTGAGACATACAATTTGACCGTAGGGTCCTCACATCTCCTATGGAACTATTGTCACCCCATTTTGAATCTCATCCATCCACTTTCCATACTTTGCCATTTATTTGAATTTATTTTGCGGATCATCGGGTTCACGAAATATCCAATTCCTAATCATTGTTTTCCTGTGCCCACACCCTTTGCACTTCTTTCCAAGTATGCAATAACTGAGGTTTAATGCTAACAGCTCACCATGCCTCTAGGAGACCATCATAATAATTGTTCCTACACAAATTGTACAGAAACATGCAGAAAATATCCTGCCACCCGAAATTTCGCGATATACATGAAGAAAAGATCTTGCTAGGTAATGGGATATCTATTACAAATTTCAATATATTAGTGAAAATGAGTTTGATTGACCGTTTCCCTATGCCATACTTAGCCACTTTTTTTATTGTGGGTTCTCAGATAGGCAGACTCAAGATTTCCCATCCATTGTTCCACGACCTGCAAATAGCACCTAGAATTCCGCAAATATACAAACCGTCCACTAGCCTGCCCCATCATGCACTTTTCCCTTTTAGGCCTTTTGCAGTCAAAATTTTTGAGACATGCAATTTGACCATCAGGCCCTCACCTCTCCTCAAAATCCCCTGTAACCCTATTTTGAAACCCATCTGACTGCTTTTCATAATTGGCCATTCCATACTTGCTCTTCCCCATCCCTGTCATCTTCGCACTTGTTTACAATAACAAATTGTATAGAAAAAATTAATATATATATATAAAGACATATAATTTGATCGTTGGGAACTCACCTCTCCTCTGTATCGCTTGCAACCCTACTTTCAAGCCCGTCTGACCATTATTCATACTTATGTATATATAAAAGAGTCTTATTTATAATAAAAAATATTGTTTATATATATGTGTGTGTGTAGTCTTATTTCTAAGTATGCAATTAGCAGGCTTTAATGCTAAACCAATATTTGAGGATATCTCCCATTAATACGCATTAAACCAAGATTTTTGGAGGGTTATATTATCCCTTTCGAGTGTTAATTTCAAACACCATGGAATGTCGTTCGTGTGTCGTCGTGTTGGCCCGTTGACAAAATCTTCAATCCTTAATTCCAAAAATGAGTCTGATCGATCGTTTCCCTATTCCATATTTAGCCACTTTCTCGAAATTCCGCAAATATACAAACCGGTCGTTGAACTTCCCCATCATGCTCTCTTATGTTTTACACATTTTGCAGTCAAAAATTCTGAGACATAAAATTTGACCGTCGGACACTCACCTCTCATGATTATCCCCTATAACACTATTTTGACTCCCATACAATTGCTTTTCATACATGTCCATTCCTTGCTTGCTCTTCCCCATCTTCATCACCTCTGCACTTGTCTATAATA
>ML783348.1:845052-866479 GCA_009831015.1 Picea engelmannii | reverse complement strand
ATGAAATTAGTAATCTTTAATGCTAACAACTCATCATGCAGGAACCATATAGATTGTCATTGATGAGAGAAAGGATCGAGGAGATATCCCATTAACACGCATTAAACCAACATTTGTGGAGGGTTATATTATCCCTTTCGAGTGTTGATTTCAAAGTCATGGAATGTCGTTCACACGTCGTCGGGTTGGCACATTCACGAAACCTCCAATCCTTAATTGCTCTTCATCATAACTGCCACCTTCACACTTCTAAGTATGCAATAAGTAAGCTTTACTGCTAATAACTCATCATACAACACCCATAGATATTTTCATTAATGAGTGAAAGGATCAAGGAGATTTCCCATTTACAAGAATTGAACCAACATTTGTAGAGGGTTATATTATCCCCTCCAACTGTTCATTTCAACCATCATATGGAGAAAATGGACGTTCTCATAAACTTATGGCACCATCTCGACAAAATTTGTGTGGATATACAGTGAACATATTCAAGCGCAGGGACCAGAACTTCCAGTGGTCCAGGGCATATTCTTACTACTCTTCCCCTTCCGCCCAGAATGAAATAATTTGGACCTCTAGAATTGATCATGCAGGATGTGTCCCTGAAGTTTTTGAATGTAAGGAGCTAGTCTCTTAGTGCGCCGATAAATATATTTCAGGCCAAAGAATTATTACACTGCAGGACCACTCTTTTGTTTCTTTGTCACCTCAGGTCTTCTGCCATATGTTAAGATTATTGGAGCCAACATTGACATTCAAAAAAGAAGATTCCAAGCAGTTCCTATGAAATCATAATAACGGGTTGGACCTCTTTCCCGAGTTCCTGGAAGACCCGATGGAAGTTCCTGAAGATATCACAAGCTTGCAGGTTAGTTCATTTAGAAATCCATTCCAGGAAATTTCCTGGTTGTTTACAAGAATAACATGACAAGAATCCACAACAACTGTTTCCTGCATGGTTCTTTATATTTTGTATTTCACAATCAAGGAACAAGCCATTTTTTATTGGGGGAAGCTAATTTCTCATGAAATTTGTTCCCAATTGTCAAGATTCAAAAAGGAGAAGAAATTTTATATGTCATCTTACTTGGTTTTCGCGATAGCGCATTGTTGTCAGTCTCCAAAACTGTCTTTGTCCAAGAAGGTAAACTGGGAATTAGACCCAGTAACATTCTGGTACCAAGCCTTGTGGAAGAACAAGGCCTCCCACTATTTTTATGAGGTGTTTAATGACTTTGTGTCTATTTTCAAAGTTTTATTGTTAGGAGAAGATTCTCCCCGCATATCTGACCAAGCAACCAGGTTTTTGGACAGGAATGGGGCACTTGAACAAATGGACAATTATAGTGTGATAAGGATTTTTGGCTCCAAGGAAAAACTTGTTCTCCTTTCATGTCACATTACGTACATAATGTTTGTTATAGAAATAGCAAGGCAATACAACTACTGGGTGCATCTATTCCATGAGAAGAGAAAAAAACATTTCATCCTTCTTCCTTGGAAATTCGGGGAATTCGTGTTGAGGAACGTCAACAAAATTGATGAATTCACAGCCCATTTCAACAACTTGAACCTAAGATATGCTGAAATCCTAAGAGGGTTCGACCCTAATAATTTTTTTTAAAACATTTACTAACACTTGGCCTTGACAATTCTTTTTTCAAGAAACACCTGAGAGAAAACAGAGACACTGGTGACAACACTCCTGCTTCTGATTCCGGTGACTTAGACACACTGCAAAGCACCACTGAATTGTACAAGAAACATGGAAAAGGCCCCGATGAGAACATTGTTCAATTGGCGGATAACACTCCCAAAAGTACGACATCCCAGAGCATTGCTCCAATGGCCCACCACAACAAGAAAGAAACTCATAATTATTCAAACGGAGGAGGAGATAACGACCCTCCTCACCCTAAAATTGATAGTTCTCACAAGGTTCCCATTGACAAGAAGAGAAAAAAAAATGTAGGACATGCAAAAGAGCCAGAAATTGAGAGTGAGAACATGGAACTTGAGCTTGATCTGTATAGCATATTCTGCAACCTTGATCATCTCAGAGATGTGATCCAACATAGTCCTCCAATGGACATCGTTGATACCAATTTTTTTTACGAAGATGAATCCGTCATGTTCCAGAGCATTGTTTTTTAGAGTGAGTCTAAAAAATTAATTATTGAAAACAAAGATGTAAAAGATAAGAAAGGAAAATCTTGTTCAGAGGTTAACCTTGCGAACATGCGACCATCCCAAATATGTTGCCTTCACATAGCAACCGACGATGCTCTTGATGATTCCATTGGAGGCATTGATGCCGAGAATTCTAGACTGAAGGATCGAGTCAAGGAATTGGAGGAAGCTTTGATTCATATGCCATTGCTTTCCAGTCCTTTAGAAATATCCATGCCTTCCACCCATGCAACCAAGTTAAAAGGATCCTCCATCCTCCTCGCATCGTGTATATGATATGTGAAGAATAATATCAAGAAAAGAATGGAACTAATTTTTGAGGCATGGGAAACATCACAAACCATAGCTTCCCTGGAACGATGACACATCCTTTGCTAGAACATTTGTTGGTGGATTTAAAAAAAGAATAACGTTTCTATTTAGACACAGTTGTTCCTTTTGGCACCAATGTCAACAACATGACATAAACAAGAAGAAGACAACAAGATCTCCCCTTCAAAAATTGGATCACTCAATTAAATGCATGCTAGAAAGGGAAAGTGAAGAACGTACATCTCATTGTCTAGTCATGTGAACAAGCCATATCAAAGAAAAAAAAATTATTCACAAAGTTGACCAAAATAGACTTAGCCGGAAGGGCCAACGAGTTCCAAGTCCCCAACTTAATTGTCAACTCCTTGCCCTTAACTAAGAAAGCCTTCGATAAACAAGTTGATATTTTTAAGGTGTTGCCTTTGGAAAAATTTTACAGCATCCTTGAATATGGTGAAGATGACGTCGACAACTGGCTAGTGGACTCTTCGATACAGAATGAAGAAATTGATCAGTCTCTGTAATCTTTCTATCGATCTAAGGGAATTAGAAAATGAACTTTTCAACATAAAAATCCAGAATGAGATCAACGTCGCCCCCTTGAGAAGCTACATTGAAGAATGGGTTGAAAGGGAATTGAAGTAGGTCGCCGACGAAAGGCAACAGGCAGTTGGCATGATTCTAGTAGTCGTCAACGACAGCAATAAAAAGGAATCAACAAGCAAATAGCAAAAGGGGTGATATGTACCATCACTGTAAGTCTATACTGATCACATCCTGCTTTGTTTATCAATCCAGTTATTCCACTTTTTAAAATAGAAATGTCTAGCCAAAGACTGATACCTTTCAATTTCTTCTTTTCAGGTATTACACTCTATTGTCGCCCACTTCTTCTTTCCACAGTCCTATTTCTTTTACATATTTCTCTTATGGTCTGCGAGAGCCCCAATCCCAGTCTATATGAAAAACGCATTTAAATTTCCAGGAATATGTAACAGACAATATTATTTTTTGATATATTTCAAATAAAACTATTTTTTATCTCCTTTTATATTTATTTTCTCATAAATTTTTATCTTCAAGTATGCTGAATGTCAAGAAATTATGTTTATTTAATTTGAATTTAACTTTTTTTGTCCTCACACATATAGAGACATACATGTCAGATGGTCTACGAAAGAACAAAAATTTTGAACATAGCAAAATAGATTATATAGTTTCAAAAAAAAATGGGACTCTAAAGGCCACGTGTCATTTACTGCATGGATCCCACATGTGCTTCATGCTACTTGCCACATCTCTGCTGCAGTTTCCATCTGCCTCTGCTACTTTTTCCCCACCCCTGTGCATTTATTCTCAATTCAACCCGGTAGGGACTACGGTGCCATGCAACACTTGTTTATACAAGTATTCAAAAGAGATTTTGAGTTTTCAAAATTAATTAAACCATTATTAAGAAAAGTGATTTATATAAAATTAATTGGAAATTGTTTTTCTTTTATTTGAACTTTGCATTAAAGAAACTATTCACTTGAACATCTGACAAACTTTGCTTCGTCTATTGTTTTTTTTATATGGTATTCAAGGAATAACAATGGAGCAATAAAATACACTCTTGAAATTTAAACAATCCTTCCCGCGCCTAGTACTTGGAACCCCAATATTTGAAGTTTCAACTTTTCATTCTTTTTGCACAGAGAGACATGTTTTCTCCATGATAAATCCATAAAATAAAGAGAATATATATATATATATATATATATATATATATATATATATATATATATATGAGTTGGTTCATAGAATATTTTTATAAAGAAAAAATGACAAATAAATAGTTTGTAAACTTGTAAAAATTAATTTATGGATTGAAAATTTTACTTGTCGTCAATTTTTATTTTTATGGTTTCCTCTTTACAAGTATACATAAAAATCATTTGAAATGAATAAAAATGTTAAAAAATAAATAAATGAAAAATTTAACATTGATAAGAAGGCCCATATAGTGTTCAATAAATTATCTCCCTAAAAAAAATCTAAAGGTTGTGGAGTTTGAAAAGAAGCCCATGCAGGGCTCACTAAATTATCCCCTTAAAAGCCATAACTATATATATATAAAAGAAGCATAAAAAATTATAACTTTACATACCATTCTAACAATACAATTTATGTAAAATCAACCCATAAATTGGTGCATGATCACCATACTTCATAGATTTATGTAATAGATTCATCAATAATCAATTAATGCTTTCCAAGCGGAAAACAAAGAGGTGTGAATGGATATAAAAAATGATTTTTTTTCTTTTTAATTTTGATTTATTTAAAAAATTTGGATGCTGCTTGGGGAAGAACGGTGAAATTATTACTCAAAATTTTTACGTGTTTTTAATTGTGGATCCCGAATTTCCTTGTAGTATATTTGAGTTTCCTTTTTATTTTATTTTCCAATGATGTTAAATATTTTAATTGTGGATCCCGACTTATGTTTTTGTTAAATATTTGAGTTTTCTTGGACTTTGATGTTTGCTTGATTTCTACACCTTTCGGTTTCTCTATTCATACCTAATTAGTTTCTCTATTCTACACCTTTCGGTTTCTACACCTTTGAGTAGAAGGTTTTGTTTTCAAGTTTGATATGTTTATGTGTCTTGTGTATAGGTGTTTTTGGATATGTATCATTTGGATCTATATCTGTTGGAGTAGGATTCGGATCTGCTGGAGCTGGAAAATCACTTCCATACTTTGATTTCATAGGTAACATTGAAAGACAAATTAAGAGCATATACATACAAGTTAAGTCACAAGATTGTCTAAGGCACTGGGTAGCCAGTTAACAAGCGGAAAAGCACTAAGAGGCCCATGCATGTGGGAATGACAAAAAGTTGTGAAGAATAAGGATTTAGAACACAATATAGTGTTATCAGGTTATGTTTAACAATGAAACATCATAATCATGCAACCCACTCAGTTGCATAGGAGGATTCATAATTTTGATGTCAAAAACATAATATCAATTATAGTAGGAATGGTGCCTCTAGTGACAAAATCATGGAATGTGTCAAAGCCACAAACATGATATTGATCTCCATCTTTTTCTAAGCATAACATATGCATTCTTAGTCACTCAAACTTTTGCAGTTAAGTTTTAGGTCAAATCGATGATTTTTCCCATGTTTTCCCATAAGTGCATTTGGCGCTTAGAGACATCCTTCACAATTTAAAATTTGATTTATGGATCAAGATATCGACAACTTCAAGAAATTGGATCAAATTCCATATGATAGGGATGAAATATAAGCAAAGAAACTTGGATTTCAATGAAGTAGATATCTATGTGAAATTTTTACAACGCACTTTGCACATCATTTTGTTGATATTCCAAATTGAGTTTTTGAATGTTGAAAGATGCATTATGGATTTCCTTTTTAGTGATTTGGCCTTCCATAAGCTAATTTCTCACTTGGCAAGTTTGTACATCCTTTTTTATTAGTGATTTAATCACTAGCAAGTTAACTTAGTGATTTCAAGTGTTGCTTGAGCTTCCAGATGCTTAATAGACTCAAAGCATTGAGCCTTTAAGAGGAAAAACATTGTTATTTAACCTCATTTCATCACTCTTTTCTTGAAACATTCATCATTCTTCATTGTTGGTTGTCTTCACCACTTCCCTTGTGTTTTGCAATCTTTCATATAGCGAGATCCATGGTAGCCATCCAACACGTGATTTTCCCATTTTCCAATCACTATATAGATCCTAGAGGCTTGAGGAGTAGTGTACAACCTCTACAAATCGATATGTAGATTTATTGGATGTTGGAGTTTTGTGTCAAGGGTTTGATGGCAATGTGTTTCTCCATGTGTGAAAACATGAATGGGAGGCACTTCTTGCAATCTGTTTTAAACCAAGGAAACAAAATGCATTGTCTATTGAAGCCTGGAGCTACCTTGCACTTCAAAAAATTGATCCGTCGTTGTTAGCATCATTAGAAGGTTGATTAACCATGAAGAAATCAAATTTCAAGAAATCTAATGTGTATTGAATCCATTGGAATTATAAAGGAGGAAGAGAGAAATTTTAATGTCTATGAACTAGAGCAAGAAGAACTTTTCTTTCCTTGGGGTTTTTAAAGAATTTTTCTCTCAGCATTTTTAATTTGCGTTTAAATTTTCATCCTCCCAGATTGATGGCTTTCATTCATAGTTCATAGTTTCAAGAATGGACTCATGGATGAATTCGGGTCAAAATTATTACTTTACTTCATTTCCATTCCCTTTTAGTCATGGGTCCTTGCTCTTGATGGTTTAATTTTTTGTTCAATATTTGTTAATGAAATGGAGGAATGAAGTTGAAGTTAGTCATTGGGTTACAATCACTAGAAACCCAATGAAAGAGTAGGAAAATAAACATATGAGAAAATCAATACTCCAAGTCCACTTTATTACATTAAACGCTTAATCCCTTGGAGTTGAAAAGAAAAGGACCGAGATACAAGATTTCACATCAATAGGTACTCATGTTTCAGCCTCATAATTACCCTGAGTTCAATGTCAAATATCAAAAATCTTGCAACCATACTAGTGGTGAATTTTCATTCAAGAAGTACTAACATGCTTGCATTTTTATGTAAAAATTGCAAGAGGAAAACATGAGAAATTAGATTATGTGAAAAAACCATTCTTGGTTCATATTATTTTTAATTGTTTGATGCATCAAGGTTCTGTGTTGGTTCAAAAGCTTACACATTATTCAAACATTTTCATAGTTTAACCATTCAAAGAAAAGATCATTCATACTTGTTGATCTAAAACCGAGTTGACATTGATACTGAACTTGATTTGATTCTAGGCCACTTAATTAAGGTCAGATTTATAAATTCGGATCTATTGAACTTGATTGCATCAAAGGTGAAAAGATGGACTTATGAATACTTGAATCCAAATTGAATATTAACGTGGTATATCCATTACTTAATGCATTAATAATCATAACTGCGGAAATAAAACATGCATAAGAAAACATGAGACAAAATATCAACACATGAGACAAGAGATCACCGAGTTGTTAACGGAGTTCACCAGTCCATCCTGGCTACATCTTCGGATCCACTTGGAATACGAATCATTGTATTATCCTTCCTTTGAAAGGGATGAAATCTTCTCACAAAATGTGGCACATGCTCCTTACAGGACTGAAACACAGAAAAACCTCAAGGCTCTCACATAAGTGACATTTCTTCAGACACCATAAGGACTACATTTGAGCCCTCCCTCCACCAAGGGATGATTCATAAAGGATTCATCCAAAGATGAAACCTAGAGTTTTCATAAGGATTTTATATAGTTTTCCTTAACTCCATAAATCAAGGAGACAAGATCCAAAAATTTAGGATCTAATAACAATTCAAGGATAAAAATGAGAAAGCATCTCAACCAACTCATGAGACCCTTAACTTTCTCCTTGATACTAGGAAACCACTTATGGTAAAGTGAGGAAGAGTCCAAACCAACTCATGAGACCCTTAACTTCCTCCTTGAGAATAGGAAATTAATTTCCCCTTAAAATTAGGAAACTAATTTGTGAGTTGGATTCTCTCACAAAACTAATTTCCCATTTTTACAATTAAATGAATAATACGTGAGATTCTCGAACTCACTTCAAGCATTAATGATTTTTCCAATTTGCATGATGTTGGCACCAGGCCGAAGGGGAAATTAGAACGATCGTGGGAAAGAAAGCGTGCAGAAAACTGAAGTAACAACTGGAAAAAGAAAAACACGTGTGCATGGAAGAAAGCGTGCACAAAGGAAAGTGATGGCTGGAGGAAGAACAACACGTGCATGGGAGAAAGACCTAACGTAAGAAGGGTTAGGGTTTTGGTGATATTCTATAAAAGGATGAAGAGCCTGAAATGTATAAATATAGATATGAAAGTATCATATAGAGAGAGAGGATGATTGTTGTTATTATTGTTGTTGTTGAGGGTTAGGTTTTGTTGTTAATTTAGCTGCATGAACCGATTTTTTAAGCTGTTGAGCAAAGAAGATACAAGGGAAGGTAGATCTGAGGATTAGACCGCAGGCTATAGAGCCTGGTGTGATCTAGTCACCTCACATAGATATTACCCAGTTTTGTGGAGAATTGTAAGCACGTGGCGCCAGGATTGCAGAACTACCATAATAAAAGAGCCAAGAGCCAAATCTTTGTGGATGTATCCCAGGAGGGGGTGAACCATGGTAATACTCATGTAATATGTTAAATGTATGCACGTCTCTTCTTTCTTTCAGCAATTAATTTTTAATCTTGATGAATGAGTTAGCACATTGTTATGAATCTGTTTATACTCTATTGGAATTAAACTATGAAATATACAGATGCGACTTCAAAGGATAAGTAGTTTACCTTACAGCTCACGGTACCTGGCTTTAATCAAGAAACCCCTATCCCCTACTTTGTCCTAGGCTGTAAAAACCTGAGTCTTACGATCACCCATTTAAAGTTATCTCGGGTGAGACTGCGCAGTACCTTCTGGGTGTTGTGTTTCCTTCTGGTTTACCAGGAGGGCCGATAGTTTTAGATACTTTATTGGAACCCCGAATGACATGAACCCTCGGTCAATAACTCAGAAAACCCGAGAAAGGAAATAGTAACCAACAAATGGTTCTGTTGTCATGTTAAGAGGAACAAGAGAGGACTGAGTAGATGAGATAGAATGAATACGAACCGAAGGAGCGGAACAGAAGAGAAATGAGCCATTAGAAGGAAATGTTGAGACCTTGGAACCCCAAGAGAGAAGAAATTGAGGGTTGGTTGAGAACTAAAGAGCTAGAGTTTCTGTAGAAAGACAATAGAAACCCGAGGATCACACCGCGTAAATACCTGGATAAATACGTATTTACGGATTTACATGAAGTCTTTTTCTGTGATTTTCCACATCTACTACAGGAGTGGATCTTAAGGTTAAAGGATAACCACATGACGAACTGGATTCGATAGCTAGATTGGACTCCAGTACAGATCCAACAGTTGTAGCAGGTGAACAACAAATTCACCCGCGCAGTCGACTTTTGGCTTGACAGTATTGTGGCAGGCTTTATCACAGAATTTGCGGTAGACACGTCAAAGTCATACAGTGCAACCTATCAAGAGTTCCTACGAGGAGCCAGAGGAAGTTACATTCGATCATTGTATACTTCTATCAAGACACTATTATATAAAAAAGGTGTAATGACAATGGAATCAGACAGCTAGACTTCCCTGCATGCATGGGGGAAGGGGGGAAGCACTGACAGAGAGAGGAGGAATGGAAGGAGGGCAGGATAAAGAGAAGAAGGAGGAGGAACCCTTGGACTTGATCTTAATGGGTGACGACAAGATTAAGTGGATATTGGCGTCATCAGGAATGATGCATAGCGGAGCACCCTACCAATATTAGGTGAATACCAAGAAGAGAGTCGTAGCCGAGAGGGAGGGCTTGGAAAACGATGAGGAAGAGGTAGAGGATCTTCGGGCTGTGGAGCAGATTGAGGAAATCATGTGCGCCACGTATGAGAGGAAAACAAGAGGCCCAAGAACAGAAGGAGAAGGCATCCATTCCTTTAATATTAATGTCAGTGTGGAACCCATAAACCCATGTGCGACCAATACACCAAAGAGAACACCACCGTTTAGAAAACCAAAGTTCTGAGGAATTCCAACAGCAGGAAGTACATTGACACAAAGAGAAACAACTGGAGGAGCCAGTTCAGGCAACCTTAGTCAAGTATCTACACCGCGTGGAGGAGGGAGTAGCTCAATATTTGGAATGGAAGGACATGATCCTACTATATGATTACCAGAGTTTCGAGGAGAAGCAACAGAAGACCCTGAGAATCATCTATTCATTTGTGAAAAGATATGGGAAGCAAAGAAGATCACTGATGAAGACACCAAACTCGTGCAGTTAGCGATCACGCTAAGAGACCGAGCACTAGACTGGTACATGAGTCTAGACATGAATAGTGTTCCTGGAACGACAAGGACACTGGACAACATTAAGAAACTATTGATAAATGAGTTCTAGAAGCCGAGCTCATAAGATCAATACATGAATGAGATGATTGAAATAAGATAGAAACCAAGAGAATCGGTATGGGAGATTGATCAAAGATTCAAGTGATTAAAAGGAAATTTAAAATGCCTTATGACTGATATGCAGCATCGGCACCTGTTTGTCAACTCACTACTCCCACACTTAAAATATCCGTTACGACAACAGGAATTTTAGACATAGGAAGAAGCTCTATAGGAAGCCTTGTAATTGGAAGAGAATCAGTACTAGTAGACGGACCTGACTATCGAAGAACTAAAAGAGGATCTAAGAACTTCACATTTCAGCTGAACCAGAATAAGAACAAGGACAAACGAGAAGTCGTTTGGTTCACTACCTGCAGGACGAAAGGACACCACAAGAATGAATGCCCAACATTCGCACAATATATGGCGACAGGGATGCCAAACCCACTACCACAGGGAGGATTATGGTGCGAAATATGCAAGAAACTGGGTCATGACCCTTACCACTACACGATGATGTAGAAATACCAAATAGTTCCAAAGAACTCATATTGCACCTTTTGCAAGTCAGTCGACCATGACGACAAATATTGCAGAACTATGGAGCTGATGCGGGTAGGGTTCAGGCAGAAATGATGACTGGGAAAGCAACACCACAGTTCACTCAAGCCCCAACCCCATAAAACACCGCACAACAGCAGTATAATACTATGCCACAACCGTACAATAACGCGCAGCCACAATACAACCCGGCATAACCCCAGTACAATACCACGTAGTATAATCAGGGACCAAAGTATAACATGTCGTGAGGTGATCGCGCAGCTTATAGAGGAGCAGGACGAGCCAGAGGAGGTTTCATACATGGTAGAGGACCAGTCACATGTCACAATTTCCAGCAACCAGGACATTATGCACAGGAGTGCCCACTGCCACCAACGAATTGAATGTATTGTCGTGCATCAGACCACGATACGGAGGAATGTTCGACATTACTTATAAAGATCCAATAAAAAAAGAATCAAAATAATTAGAATGTTCAGTGGATTTCAGTCGAAGCAAGGGATGACAGATGAAACATCAACATAGTCACTCGAGGAGGAATGAAAACAGGAAATGATGCAGTTCGACAGGAACCAACGCAGAACCAATGGGTAAAGAAGAACATTGACCCTAAGAAGCAGTTTGACATGCATAAGGAGAAGGAGATGTTTACAAAATCCCGACAAGAATTCCAGAAGGAGAACATTGCGCCGACTATACAGTAGAGCAAGGAAGCTCCGGAATATGAAATGCCGCCATCACTAGACCATACCAACATAATACAACCCAAGGAACAAGTAAGTACTATCAAATACTTTTTGCAATCATGCATCAAAATGTTAAGTGATCCTTTATCTATCAAAATATTGCAAAACATCCTAGAAAAATGTAGCAGTGAGACGGAACAGAAGCCAGAATTGAAAACTGTCAACCACCTACATACAAGAAGAAGAACAAGTAGGGAATTTAGACTAAATGCTAACATTAGGGATTTCAATATGGGATATATTATATTATATCTAGGATCTAAAGTGAATGTACTACCAAAATCTACATGGAAATTCATGGGAGAACCTACATAGGGATACTCAATTGTTCAATTAAAGCTAGCAAATCAACATAGAGTTCTACCAATAGGTAGACTGAAAGGAGTGACGGTAGATATGGATGGTGTGCGCACTAAGGCAGACTTTGAAGTCATCGAAATAGTAGACGACACAACACCTTACCCAGTGCTACTTGGTCTAGATTGGGCATTCGACAACCAGGCCATAATTAACTTAAATACCAGAAAAAATGAAATTTGAGTCAGGGAATACAGGGTCATAACCCCACTCGACCCATCAGAAAGAGAGAGGTTCATAGAACCCACTTGTCTAGATTTATAAGAGATCAACCAGTTGTACAGAACAACTGTGCACGATGCAGACTATATAAACCCAACTGCAGACGGGGTACTCAGTTGGCGGAGAATTACTTCATGTACAACAGACTCAGACACCGAGTTAGAAAACTGGCAGCAAAGACTACACGAAGTATCCACGAGAAGGTGTGCCAGAATATACCATGCAATAAGGTGGATTGGCACAGAAGTCAAAGAAATTAGAGAACCACACAAAGACACTATCACAGATTGGTACCAATGTAAGCGATTACTGCACATAAGGTTCGGTGTAGAACAGACAAGTAATAAACAATAGAAATATGATGGACTAGGCACACCAGTAGAACACTTGGAGGCGTGTAAAACACTATGGAAAATGACGCCACTGAAGGAATTGTCTCACCACTTCATTCATACTTTAGAGGGCACACCAACGAATTGGTATACGGACCAGGAAATGCATAAAGGAACCAAGACATGGGCGACACTCCAACAGAACTTTACAGTCACTTTCTCATTCGAGCATGAGAACCCCAACATAGACATGGCCTTGAAACGGATTAGAAACATCATATTCATTGAAGAACTGGAAGTAGAAGCTATCACAGAGGTACAATAGTGGAATATGCAGA
Source organism: Picea engelmannii (assembly GCA_009831015.1). Lineage (NCBI taxonomy): Eukaryota > Viridiplantae > Streptophyta > Pinopsida > Pinales > Pinaceae > Picea > Picea engelmannii. Next base: position 853,359 of record ML783348.1, on the reverse strand, counting down.
CAGTCAAGGATCTATTGTCATGCTACCACGTACAGGAGGAAGCCCCAGATGAAGATGATCTGCACGATATTCAGATCAAAGAAGTCGAAGGCGAGAGAGATGTGGAATGACCACCCTTAGAGTCAGAGGTCATCGTTGTGCCAATCAAGATAAAAAAGGTTAACATAGGGACCATCGACAGCCCAAAATGGTCAGCATTGGAGATTATTGGGATGAACAGACACTAGAAAGTATCACAGAATTGTTGCATGAATACAGTGACCTTTTTCCCACAACCTTTACAGATATTAAAGTCATAGCCGGAGAATTAGGATAAATGAAGATACCACTCATACCTAATGCGAGACCCATTGAACAATGACCATATAGGTTTAACCCCATATATAAACAGAAATTTAAAGACAAGATCGACAGAATTCTCGAGGCTGACATCATCGAACCAGTCGAAGAATCAGAATGGATAAGCCCAATGGTAGTACAAGACAAGAAATAGGGAAGAGGGATCAGGATATGTGTCAACTTGAGGAAGTTGAACGATGCATGCCTACAAGACCCATTCCCCACACCGTTCATGGACGAAGTACTTGAGAACATAGGAGGCCATGAAGCCTACTCATTCACCGATGGATTCTCAGGATATCATCAGATTAAGATAGCACAGGAGGATAGACATAAGACCACATTCACGATAGAATGGGAATCTTATTAGTATACATTCATGTTGTTCAGACTGAAGAATGCACCTGCGATATTTTCTAGAGTGGTCATCGCAGCATTTAAGGAATTCATCCATCAACTCCTCGAAGTATACCTGGATGATTGGATAGTGTATAGTTTACTAAAATACCATGTGGAAGTTTTACGACTAATGTTAGAATGATGTAGACAGTTCCATATATCACTAAATATCAAGAAATGCATATTTGGAACAACATTTGGGATACTATTGGGACACATAGTATGCAAACAGGGTTTGCTAGTGGATTCGGCCAAAATCACAGTCATTGTTAACCTACCAGCACCAAAAACAGTCCTCCAACTAAGAGCAACGCTAGGACATACAGGATATTATAGGAAATTCATCAAAGGCTACACATAGATTACAACGCCAATGGAAAAATTGTTAAGGAAGGATACAAAGTATCAATGGAATGATGAGTGCCAACATGGTCTGGATACCCTAAAGGAAAATATGGTCACTGCACCAATATTGGTATTTCCAGATTGGGAGAAGACATTACATGTACATGTAGATGCATCAACGATAGCACTTGGAGCTATCTTAGTGCAACCAAGAGCAGGAGACTTGGATCACCTGATAGCATTCGCAAGCAAAAAATTATCAGACTCATAACAGAATTATAACATGACAGAAAGAGAAGGCCTAGCTATGGTTTATGCACTACAGAAATACAAACATTACCTATTAGGAAAACACTTTAAGATGTTTACAGATCACTCATCCCTGAATTACCTAGTCAACAAGCCAGTGTTGGGGGGGAGAATCTGTCGATGGTTATTGCTATTTCAAGAATTCGACTTTGAGGTAATAGTTAAACCAGGAACATTGAATGTAGGACTTGACCACCTACTGAGGGTCACAAATGGAGAGGAACCAATGAATTTATAAGACAAATTTCCATATGCACAACTATTCTCAGTACAGATTGCTGACGATTACTTCACAGAGATCATCCAGTACTTGAGCACAGGTACTGTGCCGCAAGAATATACCACAGTGCAGAAGAAGAACCCGGTAGTCTACGTATCCGACTATCGATTGATCGCAGAACATCTATACAAGATGGGCACAGATAACATCTTACGAAGATATGTACTAGACCATGAACAACCGAGAATTTTAGCAGAAGACCATGAGGGAATAGCAGGAGGGAATTATGCAGGAAAAGGTACCACACAGAAGGTACTATGCATAGGATTATGGTGGCCAATGATCCACAGAGACTCAAAAGAGTATTGTCAGCAATGTGATGTCTTTCAAAGGGTAGGAAAACCCAACAGAAGGGACGAGATGCCACTACGACCGCAAGTGACACTTCAGGCATTCGAAAAATGGGCGATAGACTTTGTGGGACCCATTAAAACACCAGCCAAAAGAAAGGGGGAAAGATATATTATCACCGTGATGGAATACCTAACAAGATGGGTGGAAGCCGCACCAGTAAATGATTACAGCGCAGAGACAGCTGCACACTTTCTTTTTGAACAGGTAATTACTAGATTTGGGTGCCCAAGAATTTTGATGAGCGACCAAGGAACATACTTCATAAATATCACCATCCAAGTGATGCTCGAAGAGTTTGAAGTTCATCACAAAAAAATCAAACCGTATCATCCACAGGAAAATGGCACAGTAGAAGCCTTCAACAAAATTCTAGAGAACGCCTTGATAAAGATATCTAACGTCAACAGGGATGAATGGGACCTCAAGGTACCATCATTGTTATGGGCGTATAGAACCACATACAAAAATTTGATAGGCCACACACCATTCAAACTAGTCTATGGTCAAGAAGCAGTAGTGCCGTTAGAATTTTTAATACCCATTCTACGTGTAGCAGCTATCACACACATGACAGAATGAGGTGCAGTATAGGAAAGAATGAATCAGTTACTGTCGATGGAGGAAGACCAAATCTTGGCAGGATTCCACCAACAAGTACAGAAAGCAAGAGACAACGCTTGGCACGACTGCCACATCAAGAGGAAGACGTTCAAGGAAGGAGATCTAGTATTGCTCTATGTCAGTAAATCGTTGCAGCACCCAAGAAAGATGAGAATGCATTGGCTAGGACCATACGAGGTAAAATATGTCATGGATGAAGGATTTGTACAGTTAAGAGATATAGCAGGTGTAGACCTCAGCGAAATGATCAATGGGAGCCAACTGAAGCTATACAAGGACAGTTGACCATCCACCGCGCAGTTAAAAAAAAAAAAAGAGGAAAACGATAACAACCATATCGAAAAAGGAAACAAGTGGGAAAAGGAAAGTTGACAAAAGAAGGTTGATAGGACAACATGAGGTAGAGTTAAAGAAAGGCAAGGACGGATGGGATGTCACATTAAATTTTCCAACCGGAGACGACAGAGTAGGGGTAATGGCAATTACGAAACCATTACGGATGCATTGAACCCACAGTTATGGTGCATTAATCACATGATGGAGGAAGCGTCCTCGATAAGCTTCATGACGAGCCCATACAACACATGAGAACATAAGAAGTTATTCTATTCGCAAAAGGAGAACAGAAAAAGAGAAACAATAGCTAGAACGAACAGAGTGAAACCACAGATCTCACCGAAGCCTTTCGAACTCAACAAACATTTGACAAACACCATTATAGCACCACCAAAGCTCGCAGAACCAGGCCAAATAGCCAGATCAACCAGGGTTCAGACTAGGTCATGAGGACCACTAGAAGAAAATGAACAATAGCCACCAAAGATCGTCGATATTAATGAAATCCCGTTGCCATAGGAAATCCCAGTAGAGTCCACACCAATACTAGAGGAGATTCTGCAACCACAAATAGAGGCCATGGAATGGGATACACTAGCAGTGGTGCACAAGCCTTAGAACAAAGAAGAAACACACCAGGAAATACCACCGGAACATACTGAAGCAACCGTGGAAGTGAACGGAACGGCACAACATCTAGGAGCAGAGGAGAAACCAAACGAGACACAAGCACCCTACTTAGGTCCCCCAACCGAGTAGACCGCTCGAACTACCGGGGCATGTCCAGAGTGGATGATAGGGGAACAACCAGGAGTTGTTGGAACTTTGAGCCAGCCAACACAACAAGAGGACTGAGTTCAGATATCGATCTCACTTCGAAAGAAATCGGCTGCAAATATTGTGATACCTCGCATACGAGAGGGAGTACAGGCAGACCCACAGTTGTTGGGTCACGTTGGGAAGCTCAAGTATTCCAACCATGATGTAGCAGATGAAACCAAATATCCATAGCTTGCACCATAGGTATTTATGCAGAAATTAGTTGTGAACCAACTCGAAGAAACCATCACTCAGCCACACGAGTGGGCAACTGGACTGGACATAACAAGAATTATAGGATTATTGAAGGTACCACACTTTGGCAGAGGCCAATATGCGTTAGCATGCGTCAATCAACTGCTAACAGTTACGCATGGAGGGGATGTATGGTTGGACAAACCCACCCCCATAACGGTCGAACTTATCATGCAGATAACAGGCCTGCCCATCGGGGGTATGGATCCCACGTTGATTCTAGACGATAAGTCCAAGGAAAAAACATTGGAAAAATAGATGAAGAATAAATATGGCACCGATGGGGGAAAAAGAGGCATTATAATCAAACGGATAAACAATGTCATGACACAATTAGGTGCAAATATCTTAGCTCAATGCACAAAAGGCACCTCCATGAGCTGGGCACCATACCTATCAAACTTGTTCCAAGTAGACTGCAAAGACGCGTAGGACGCAGGTACAAAATTTCATTACTCATGGTTGATCACTCTCATAGCTTTCATGGGATGGCAAGAACCAGAACATGTCATATTTTGTACCACACCACATCCAAGAGGAGCATGATATCGCGTCCTGAGATCCATGCCACTAGCCAAGCATAAGAGGGAGAATGGAATTATATTCGAAGCTTACCTACGGGAGATACAAGAATCCATCAGCCGAGCATGGAGAATAACACCAGAGGCTATCGCATGATATGGGGGCATCACCAATTTCTAGGCTAGGCGACAAGCCATGTGGATACAACCAAGGGAGGATTCGAATAAATAGTGGCTACAGATGTGCTACTGCGTCACCGAGGGATATATTGACATGATCATCAGTGAATGGCCTAATGAATGGAGGATTCCAACCATACCCATAGAAGTACCGAGACAAACAACAGAAGGAGGGGTTGCGCAGCTAGAAGCACAGCCTCCACAAATCCCAATACCCAAGAAACGAAGAACGTCCCAAACTAGGTCGACTCAGGCAAACGACGACTCAGAGAAGCTAAGGACCCAGAAGGGGACAACATAAACCACTCAGTCGACCAATGGATAGGGGAAACTACCTAAGGGAGCATAGGAAACCGCATCGAACCCTGACACATAGGAACCAAGGGGAACTAAGAGACCAGCGATACAGGACACAGGTGCGCGCAAGAAAACGAAGGCACAACGACCACCACCAGACTACACAATCATGGAGGATGATGGAGAGATGATTGTTATAATGGTCTAAGACTGCCTCGTAGAGGATTTTGATCATGCTATGCACCACAGGGATAAATTGCAGAAGGAACTGACATAAATGGGACAGCTCCTTAAGAAATTCGGGGAAGCCCAGATCACGAGTAGAAATAGAGGCATAGAGCCATAGATCAGACGGACCACAGAAAGGGTGGAGGTAGAAGAATGCGACCTAGTTCTTCCGATACCACACGCACATTCCACGGTCTAAATAAATCCTAGCTTGTTGTGAATGGATGAAATTGTGGGACAGACACCACTGAAGGATTTGGATCATATCCAATTGTTCTTGACACAGATTCCATCAAGAGAATTATACAAACTACAGGTTAGCGTCGACCACGAGATGCAATCACGAGCACATAAAAACTTAGTCGAGATACAACAAGCAACAAAGAAGAAGGAAGCGTTGCAAAAGGTTTGTGCATAGGCCAAATCTGAAACCTAGGAAGAGAAAGAATGCAGAAACGAGCTGGAACGCAGAGTGGAAGAAATTTTTGGGAAACTTCCAACTACCATGCTAGGAAACGAACTCCCAGTCGCAGAAAAGATCGACCAGATTGTGCAGGCAATTGATAAGTATCATAAGGAGATCAAGACTCTCTGCGGACAAATTAGACCGACAAATCCACCAGCAATGAAGCAGGAAGCAACAATGCAACTACAGGAGCTAGAAAAACAGGTCAGCATGGCAACCGACTTGCTGGATAAAGCAGCGCAACTTTGGACAAGGCTGGAGGAGGATCCACAGGTCCAACACTAGGACAAGGAGGAGGAGAGGATCAATAGAATGATCCAAGAACTCAAGCAGTGATAAAATACCATACCAATTCCAGAACGGGTCAAGGGAATGCAAGAGTTGAAGAAGATACAGGCAGAACTTATCACTATACAAACACAGAAATAGAAGCGTCAGGCTCAAATAGAATTGTTTCAGGAATGGGTAGCAGAAGTACTTGCGCAGGTAGAAGAAGACAGAAAACAGACATCATAGACTCAGCTAGAATGCACAGGACTAATGAGCGAGGAAGTGGTAGCTCAGACAGTTGACACCATCAAGGAGAAAACCATGTAGGCACTGACAAAAGTAGCAGGAACAGTTCCAGATGATCACCAAGGAGATCGAGGAAGCAAAGAGAAATTAGGTGACTCGGGATGAGTCCCATGTCAGTGTTGGGGGCCTATTGGCACTAGGTCGAAGGGGAAAGAATAATGATCGTGGGAAAGAAATCGTGTAGAAAACTGAAGTAACAACTAGCAAAAGAACAGCATGTGCGCATGCAAGAAAGCGTGCACAAAGGAAAGCGACAACTGGAGGAAGAACAACACGCACATGGGAGAAAGACCTAATGTAATAAGGGTTAGGGTTTTGGTAATATTCTATAAAAGGCTAAAGAGCCCGAAATGTATAAATATAGATACGAAAGTATCATATAGAGAGAGAGGATGGTTGTTGTTATTATTGTTGTTGTTGAGGGTTAGGTTTTGTTGTTAATTTAGATGTATGAATTGATTTTGTAATTTGTTGAGCAAATAAGACATTAGGGAAGGTAGATCTAAGTATTAGACTACAGGCTGTAGAGCCTGGTGTGATCTAGTTCACCTCACATAGATCTTACCCAATTTTGTGGAGAATTGTAAGCACATGATGCCAAGAATGCAGAACTACCATAATAAAAGAGCCAAGAGACAAATCTTTGTGGATGTAGCCTAGGAGGGGGTGAAACAGGGTAATACTCGTGTAATATGTTGAATGTATGCATGTCTCTTCTTTCTTTCAACAATTAATGGTTAATCTTGATGAATGAGTTAGCACATTGTTATGAATCTATTTATACTCTGCTAGAATTAAACTATGAAATATATGGATGCAACTTCAAAGGTTAAGTAGTTTACCTTACAGCCCATGGTACCTATCTTTAATCAAGAAACCCCTATCCCCTACTCTGTCCTAGGCTGTAAACACCTGAGTCTTACAGTCACCCATTTAAAGTTATCTCGGGTGAGACTATGCAGTACCTTCCGGGTGTTGTGTTGCCTTCTAGTTTACCAGGAGGGCCGATATTTTTAGAGGCTTTGTTCAAACCCCGAATTACATGAACCCTAGGTCAATAACTTAGACAATCCAAGAAAGGAAATAGTAACCAACATATTAATAATACATGAGTTTCTCACTCACTTAAAGTATTAATAATTTTTACACTTGAAATAAATCATTCACGAGTAATAATTATTCTTTTCCACCTACCATCAATTAGTATTTTAATGATCTTCTCCATGGTGTGAAAATTAATGATTCCTTGTGGAGATATTCCTGGATCAAACCTCCCCACAAAAAACAATTTTGGTCCTCCAAAAGTATAGATGGAAACTTGAATATCCACAGCCAACTTCTAGGAAGAGTCTTACACTCCATGATGCACTTCCCTGCTCCTTGATCTTCATAAAAAAATGTTTCTGAAAGAACACACCCTTCTTCTCCTTCACCTTTGTACTTCAGAGTGAGGATGTCGATGCCAACACTTGCACCAATGAAAATATGTAGCTAATTCCATGATCTACATAAAAAATGTCTCTGAAAGGACGCACCCTTCTTCTCCTTCACCTTTTTACTTCGGAATGAGGATGTTGATACTGACACTTGCATCAATGAATATCTATAGCTGACCATACATGATCACAATTTCAAAGAAACACCATATTTTCCAGGATTTTATAAACACTCATGGACAAGTTTACAATGATTGTCAAAACAAGCCTAGGTAAAACAATGTCTCTCACTGTTATTGGATAAATCCGTAATTGTGGACATAAAACGGTCTCCCTAGATCCACCTAGATCTAGAACAAAACACACCAGAACATGACACTTTCCTTAAGTTTAGATATTGAATTAACTAGGAGGCAAGATCGAAGAACATACCTTATAATCGCTTCCTAGGGTCTTTGTTGCTCCTTCTTCGCTCCAGTGCTCTTGTGAAGTCAATACCAAGACAACACAAACCAACCAAAGTGATAATAATAGCATAATCTCAAT
>ML783348.1:822708-837656 GCA_009831015.1 Picea engelmannii | reverse complement strand
TCCTCTCCTTTTATAAGTTGAAGAGGATAAGGTGAGGAGGTTAGGATGATCCCACTAAATCATGAAAGCGAGTAAGATCCAAACCATTCGGATGCCACCTCACCATAGAAGTTTCTCCTTCTAGAAGATTCAAGAAAACGCTCATTTTTCCCACGTGCAGGAATTCTCGCACCCTAGCTATAGAGCAACCTGCGAATACCTCGCACCCTGGCTATAGTGAAACCTGCGAGAATGGGTCATTCTCGCACCCTGCCTATATAGCAACCTACGAACTTCCTTTTTTATAAGGTTTTTACATAGGAAAATGCAACTTCTTTTGTCAGGAAAAGTTCTTCTCCCTTCTCTCTTTAGGAACTCAGGCCACTGACCCCTCTGAAGGAAACATATAGGTTTACATCATTAACGATCATAGGGATGACGAAAATAATGTGTAACACTCACTCAGCAATGGATACAAGAGCCATTACAATTTTTCCAAAACAGGACTAGGAAAAACAATTCCTCTCACTCAATAGTGGCTACAAGACCCATTACAATGTTTCCAAACAGACCTAGGAAAAACAATTTCTCTCACTCAACAATGGCTATAAGACCCATTACAATGGTGTCAAATAGGCCTAGAAAAAACAATTTATCTCACTCAACAGTGGCTACAAGACCCATTACAATGTTTCCAACAGTGGCTACAAGACCCATTACAATGTTTCCAACAATGCTTACAAGGTTTTAGGTATAGAACAAAATTCCTCTCACTTTATTTATCACTTTCAAGAGTGGCTAATTACAACCTTTTAGATCATTAAAATTAAGGTGAATACCCCCAAATGTGCACTAGTGGCAACTCTATGGTTTTTAAAATCCCCCATTACAAACATGTGAAACATAAAAAATAAGGAAAATGTCATCATCATCATACTCATCTCGTAATTCTGAGAATTTTGGCTATAAAAATGACTACTTTTTGTTGAAGTGTCAAAATGGCCTCTTACCACACTGTATTGGTTTACGTGAAAGGATCAAACAATGAATTTCTTGCAATAATTCAGATCTTGTTGCCATGTTGCAGCAATCAAAGATCACCAGAATCTGCAACATATATTCATCCTTTTAGAATTTTCAAAAATAGACAAAACCCACAAATGCATAAAACTTACATTGGTTTTTGAGTCAAGGCGCTCAATCGACTACTCAAATATTGGCATACACAACACTAGCAGGCTTGTCTCATCATTCTGCAACTTTTGACTGTAAACACGACCTGTTCTGAAAGGTGAAACTCTGCTTCGAAGTTTGTGCCATGAATTGATGACAAAAGTGGGCTTCTTCCATGAGCCCAAAAATCCGTTACTCAGATCCAAATTATGACCGCACCAGTGGATTCGTGGTGAAATTTTTTGTAAAAATGACTATACTTTCGTACAATTATGTCACTATCACTTATGAACTCCTTGCCTCAAAATGTGTGCCAAAGCATCAATGGAAAACTTAGGCTTCCATCATGACCCCTTAGATCTACTGCTCAGATCACAAAATGGACTACACTAGTGGATTTTTGGCAAAACATTGTGCAAAAATGACTGTACTTTCATCCAATTCTATCACTATGACTTATGGACCCCTTGGGATCTCTACCTCGATTTGTGTGCCTTACAGGTCGTACCGCCTACATTAATTTCTTGTACATATATCAAAAAATGTGCCAAGGTATGGTTCTTCCATGTGGTGTCCTTTGGGACGTGCCACGTGGTTCTTCATGGGAGTTCCATGTGGAATTTTTTAATTGGCCCAAGTTGCAGATAAAAGAGCCATTTTCAGGTGACATGTGGCAGTCTCTAGTGCTACCACGTCACCCTGGTGACATCATGCTAATTCCATGCTGCCACATCATCCATATGGTCTTCCACGTTAGTTGTACGATCTGCCACATCAGATGTATGGTATGCCACGTCAGTTGTACAGTCTTCCATGTCAGCACCCAGTGAGCGTGCCACATCATGCTAACATCATCTGTATGGTTTGTCACGTCAGTTCCATACTACCACATCGAATGATGATGTCATTTCCACATCATTTTTTACTACCATGTTAGCATCTTATGCTAGTGCCATGCCAACATTGTACTACCATGTCAACGTCTGTACTGAGACGTCAACCTATACGGCCTACCACATCATCATCTTGCATCAGTGTCTATACTACCATGTCAACCTGTACGACATGCCACATCATCCGTACATATGAAACATGGAGGCCTCTCATGCTGCCATGTCATCATGCTGATGTCAACACTGTAAAGACTTCGCTAGTTTCACATGTTTCATGAAAAATTCATATGGCCATATATTTTGCATCTGGACTTTGTTTGAAAAGTCTTTTGCGTCATTAGAAAGCTCTTGTCTAACTCTTCGACTTGGTGTTTTTTTCGTCAAATTCTTGGCAATTTGATTTTTGGCCATTTTTTCCTTGACTAAGGAGGATCCAGCCTCCAACTGCATAGACTTTGATTTTTGAGGTATCTTGGAGCCCCATGGCTCATCTAGGCTACCCATTTCCTATTTATCTGGATTAATGGGCCTTCTTTGTAGTCCTTCTGCTTCGGGATCTACTAACATACTCCTATTTTTCTCTGGCTACCTACATAACTTGTTTGTCCTTCTTTGGACCAAGTTCAGGATGGATCTTCCAACATTTATCGATCCAATTTCCTCTCATACAACAGTGAGTGCAATAGTTGTGTGACTTCATGTCCATTTTTCCTTCACTGTAAGGGAATTTTCTCTTCCAACACTTTGCAACACTCTTGTTGTTCCATGCATTTCGAGGAGACTTTGATTTACTTCAGAATCTCTTGCAAGATCTATCACTTTCATAAAGTGATGTGCCATGATTTTTCTTGGATGGTTTTGGTGATGATTTAATATCTTTTCTTGAAGAATCATCTATTTCTGCTGCTTTTGAGCATTCTCCTTCAACATACCCTAATCCTGCAAACTAGGGCCTTCATACAACCTCTAGTGGTTGAATGATGCCTTGGCCATTAATACCAAGATATCCTTCTTTATACCCCATCTTCCTCAACAACTTCAAACCAATTCCCTTAGTGTGTTGTTCAAAAACTCCAAAAGAAGCATCATCATTAATGAGGGAAGGAATTGAACATGGATAATTATTTACCTCCATTCATGTTTTTGACACTTGGTCATCTTCCTAAAGTTTGGCCAACTTCTCCTTCTGGTTCGATGAAGTTGTAGATGAGGATTCTAGGAAACCATCTTACTTACCTGTTACATGGAGAGCATCCTCTATTATCTAACAATATGTGCAACTATCAACATTTTCATGTCAATAACCATAATTAGTATACCTTCCATGGCCACAAGTTGATCTGGTCTTGGAGGTACTTTTTTCCTCCTTTGTATTGGAACATTCTCCAACTTGTTCCTCCAAAGTCTTCTCTAATATGACTCTCAATTTCTTATTCTCATCCTTTACAACTTGTAGAAGCCTTCTAAGCTCGACATTCTCTGCTTGGAATTATTGGTTGATTTCTTCAAGCTCTTTGAGCCATGCATTCTTCGATGCTTTTCCCATATTTTCTTCAACAATTGGAATCCCTGCCAATCCTTCTCTGATACCACTTGATATTAAACTGAGGTGACATTGATACCAAAATTGATTTGGTTATATTCCACTTAATTAAGGTCATATTCACAAATTTGGACCTATTGAAATTGATTGCATCAAAGGTGAAAAGATGGATTTATGAAGACTTAAATCCAAATTGAATATTAACTTGGTGAATATGTTGTTAGTCTCATATATCCATTACTTAATGAATTAATAATCATAATTGTGGAAATAAAACATGCATAAGAAAACATGAGACAAAATATCAACACATGAGGCAAGAGATCACCAAGTTGTTAATGAAGTTCACCAGGCCATCTTGGATACATCTTCGGATCCGATTGGAATATGAATCATTGTATTATCCTTCCTTTGAAAAGGTTGAAATCTTATCACAAAATGTGGCATGTGATCCTTACAAGGTTGAAACCTGAAGCATCCTTAAGGCTCTCACATAAATGACATGTCTTCAGACACCAAAAGGACTACATTTGAGCTCTCTCTCCACCAAGGGATGTTCCATAAAGGATTCATCCAAAGATGAAACCTAGAGTTTTCATAAGGAGTTTATATAGTTTTCCTTAAGTCCATAACTCAAAGAGACAAGATCCATGAATTTAGGATCTAATAAAAACTCAAGGACAAAAATGAGAAAGCATATCAGCCAACTCATGTGACCCTTAACTTCCTCCTTGATACTAGGAAACCACTTGTGGTAAAGTAAGGAAGAGTCCAAACCAACTCATGAGACCCTTAACTTCCTCCTTGAGACTTGGAAACTAATTTCCCCTTAAAATTAGGAAACTAATTTGTGAGTTGGATTCTCTCACAAAACTAATTTCCCATTTTTACAATTAAATGAATAATACGTGATATTCTCAAACTCACTTCAAGAATTAATCATTTTTCCAATTTGCATGAATAATACACGAGTTTCTCACTCACTTAAAGTATTAATCATTTTTACACTTTAAATAAATCATTCATGATTATTGATTATTCTTTGTCACCTACCATCAATTAGTTTTTTAATGATCTTCTCCATGGGGTGAAAATTAATGATTCCTTGTGTGGATATCATCTTGGATCACTTGGTTAAACACACGACTTACCTAAGAATGTAGATTGGTTTCTACCCAAGTTTAATTGAGACAAATCAGGACCTCCAAAATACCACAGTTTTATTCTTATAAATATTGTGATGCATAAACTCTTGCTCTACCTTCTCCCCCACCTCCTCCAAGTGAATCTACTAAATTTACTCCTACAAAAAAAGAACTTAGATGGGTTTAAAAAACTCAAAAAGTTGTTGGATATTTACTTGACGATCCATTTGTTTCTCATTAGACTCATTCACAACTCCAAAGTGCTTATTTAAATCTCACATCCTAAGACTCAGAGGTACTAAATCCAAAAACCTTTCACGAAGAATCTATTTTTCTAGGATGGTACAAAGTAATGAATGAAGAGAATTGTTCCTTGTTGGTGAATTACACCTAGGATTTAGTCCCTTTCCCCCAAGGGTGGAATATTTTGAAATGTAAATGACTTAATAGAACCAAGTATGAAATTGATAAAAGTATGGAAAAGTATAAGACTCAATTAGTAGACAAGGATTTTTCTCAAGTCAAAGGCCTAATTAGAATCCTCCCATAGTTTCCAATATTACTAATTAGAATTTCTTCTCAATAGCATACAAAATTACAAAGCTATTAAGTTGTGTTATTTTCTTGAGACTTCTTGTGTTCAAGAGGGAGCACAACAATCTCTCAAAAAATGTGAAGGTGACACCATATTGTGGTTCCCTAAAAAATTATCGGTTAAGTTTATATATATGTTCCATTAGGATTAATTTGAATTTATTTCAACTAAATTGGATTCTAGTTAACAAAAAAGTGCCAATATTTGGTGGTTGACACATACAAATGTTGGGTTGTTATATTATTTGCAGTGAAAGTTAGGTCAAGGTGAATCGACTGACAGTCTAAGTCGAGGTAGATCGACAGCAAGTTGAAGGTCAAGGAAGTAGACCGGGTAAAGTTGAATTTGAAGATATCGACGATAAGTCAACCGACAAGAGGTCAATGTGTGGGTGTGAGACGACTGACTAGAGACTGAATAGAGGTCAGCTAGTAGTTGACTAGTAAACCCGACTTGGAGTCAACTGTAATAGAATCCCTAGATTTGCGGGATTTTTAGCCAATAATATGCATGGATATGTAACCTTTTTTGGGTGCCAATATTTAGGGGCTTTCCTATTGTAAATACTATAAAGAGGCATGTTGTAAGGCCGTAAAACCTATGTGAGAATGCTAATGCATGGTAAATCGTAATGTAAGCCGAATTGGCTACAGGGTTGTTATTGCTTGTGAAAGAAGGTATGATGTCGATTGTGTCTTAGGTGTGGAACAAGGTTAGACATGTAACCTTTTATTTTGAATGAATGAGACAAAAAGAGAGAAGAACGCTCAAAGGAATGTTGGTTTTCTCGGTTATGGGTTTCCAGGGTAAAATATCGGTGTACTATGTGATTGCTTGTTTCATTTGCATTCTTGAATAAATTCTTCTTCTCTTGTGATAGGATTAGTGTGGAAGTGTCCTTCATTTCCTGACATGTGGTATGAGAGATTAGGTCTTCCCTGACAAGTGATTTATCAAAGCAGTGTAATGCTTTGGTGAGTATATCATATCTTTCTCCGCAAATCTTAAATCTAAGAACTAAACCCTAGGTACAGTAAGATTCATAAGTCATAAATTGTTTTAAATATCACGATAAATAATGGCGAGCATTTCTAGAATATAGATAGAAAGATTCAATGGCGATAATTTTGAGCTCTGGAAGCTTAAAATGGAAGATCTTCTTGTATATTGAGAATAATGGATAGAGGTGTTTCTAGGTACCCATACGAAAGGTATGTCAATGGAAGAATGGGAGAAACTTGAAAGAAAAGAATGATGATTCAGATTTGTCTTGCATATTCAGTGCTGTTGAATATCTCGGGTGAATATTCAGCCAAGAAACTGTGGGAAAGGATGGGAAGCTTATACCAATCAAAATTTATGATAAATAAGTTATTTCTCATAAATAAACTGTATCTTCTAAGGATGAGTGCTGGAAGTTCGGTGAATGAGAATTTAAATGTGTTTAATATCATGTTAAGATAGTTATCGTTTGTGGATATAAAGATCACTGATGAGGAGAAGTGTATCATCCTATTATGTTATTTTCCATACTCCTGGGATATCTTAGTTGTGGATATTGGGATTAATACAACCAAACTAGCACTAGAGGACATGGTTTCTTCTCTGTTGTCGGAAATAATGAGAAGAAAGAACATGGAAAGATCGACCAAAGATGATATGGTAGTGAGAGGTTGACCAGTAGACAAAGATAAAAGAAGATTCTCCAGTAGAAAGTATAATTTGAAGGGTATATCTAAATCCTTGGTTCAATCGATGTGAAGATGTTGGAAATGCAGTAAAGCTGAGAATTATAAAAAGGACTGTAAGTTGAAGTCAATAGAAGGTAGTGTTGGATTCGACAAGAAGCAGTCGATTGAGAGAAAGATGATCTCAGAAAAAGAAGGTGATGTGTACATGGTGTCAACCAGTACACATTCAGATCAAGATGTTTGGTCGATCGACTCAGGAGAATCCTATCATATGACACCATAGAAAGAATGGTTCTGTGAATATGAACAATATGATGGGGGTGATTTGTTCTTGGGGGACGACTCGATAACCAAAATTTTCATACGGGGAAGATTCCCACTAACACTGTAGGATGGGAGGAAAATAACCCTTCTGGGTGTGATACACATTATGGATTTGGAAAGAAACCTGATATATGCCAGCAATATGAGTGATGAAAGAGTGAATACTTTGTTTTAGAAGGATTCGTGCAAGATGGTCAGAGGTGTGATGGTCTTAATAAAAGGAGTTTAGATTGGAACCATGTACAAGTTGTTAGGGAATGTTGACTCGACTGGATGCAACAACATCGTTTCTCTTGAAATCGACTCGACTACGACTCGACTTGACTCGATCCAAGTCAGTTCAAAATGACTCGACAAGACATGATGAACTCGACCTGTCCAGGTTATGGCACGAGAGGATGGGACACATTGGAGAAAAAGGACTTTGAGATATGCAAAGAAAAGGTATGGTCGAAGGTTTTCCTAAATGTGGTTTATAAGTCTACATTTTTTAACATTGCATATATGGGAAACAAATTCGGGTGAGGTTCCCATCTTGAGCGACAAGGGAAAATGGGATTCTAGAACTGGTGCATAATGATGTGTTTGGCCCAGTTACAGTGCCTTCACTTGGTGGATCCCTATATTATGTCTTCTTCATAGATGATTTTTCCAGGAAGACATGGATATATTTCTTGAGGAAGAAATTAGATGTTTTCGAGAGATTTAAGGAGTTTAAATATCTTGTGGAAAACCAGACAGGGAAGAGGATTAAAGTGTTGAGGACTA
The DNA here is from genome assembly GCA_009831015.1 of Picea engelmannii. NCBI lineage: Eukaryota > Viridiplantae > Streptophyta > Pinopsida > Pinales > Pinaceae > Picea > Picea engelmannii. Next base: position 829,545 of record ML783348.1, on the reverse strand, counting down.
AAAATGGTGGTGAATTATGTGGAGAGTAATTTGATCAGTTCTATAAGCAGTGTGGCAGAGCATGCAAAAATACCACACCATATACCCCACAAAAAAATGGAGTTTCCAAGAGAATGAACATAACGTTGATGGATAAGGTAAGGAGCATGCCCAGTGGTTCTAGGATCGCACAAGAATTCTGGGTGGAGACAGTCAATACTGCAAGATATCTAGTGAATATGTCTCATTCATCGGTGATATTCGACACGATTCCAAATTAGGTATGGTTGGGTAATAATACTTTGGTGGAACATCTCAAAGTGTTTAGCTATGATGCATTTATGCATGTTCCCAAGGAAAAGAGGAGCAAGTTGGACAAGAAGGAAGTCAAATGTATTTTCATCAAATACAAAGAAGGGATGAAAGGATATAAGCTCTGGGATCCTGCATCAAGGAGAAAAATGTACAGTCGAGATGTGGTCTTCAGAGAATTCAGAGGTAAATCTAAGACTCGGGAATTTGTTCAGATCAAGAATAATCTTGATACAGTGTGGTTTGAACTAAGGAATGAAGAAGATGATTCAGATGAATCAACTGAATATGAGGAAGAGGTGGAACAATTGACTCTCGTGGTAAGGAGGTCAAAAAGAGTAATAAAACCAATCGAAAGGTATAGTCCACCCGAATTTCATTCTTCATTTGTTCTAACTTCCTTCGACGATGAGCCCATGTTGGTTGGTGAGGCAGTCGACTAGGAAGAGGGTAAAATCTAGAAGGACACCATGGTCGAAGAGATGGATCCTTGTACAAGAATGAGACATGGGATTTAATCAAGTTACCTAGTGGAAGAAATCCCTTCGGTATGAAGTGGGTGTTCAAGAAGAATATGAATGTCGTAGGACAATTCGATAAGTTCAAAGATCGAATGTTAGAGAAAAGATATTCCCAAGTCGAGGGAGTCAACTTTAGTGATATTTTTTCCCTTGTTGAAAAACTAAATTCCATTAGAGTACTAATTTCTTTGGATGCATAATTCGATCTGGATATAAAACATATGGATGTGAAGAAAACACTCCTACATGGGGACCTGGAAGAAGAAATATACATGAAACAACCTGAAGGATTTGTAATAAAGGGAAAGAAAGAGTTGGTGTGCAAACTAAAAATATCCCTTTATGGTCTAAATAAATCGCCAAGGATGTGGTACCATAAATTTGACACTTACATCCTTAGTTTGGGATTTGTGAGAGGAAAATTTGATCACTGCATATATTCCAAGGAAGAAGGTGGGTGTTTCATATATGTAGCTTTGTATTCCGATGACATGTTCTTGATTGGAAATAACATGGACGCAATAAAGGCGGTGAAGAAGAAGCTATCCTCCAAGTTCGAAATGAAGGATCTTGGTGCAGCTAAATTCATTATGGGAATGGAGATTAAGAGAGATCGAGCCGCTAGAAATCTCTAGTTGAATCAGACGAAGTATATTGAAACAATTCTGAAATGATTCAACATGCAGGATTACAAACCGGTGAAGGTGACAATTCCAGTGGGAGAAAGGCTTATTGTTGAACAATGTCCAAAGAAACAGGAAGAGATAGAGGATATGGAAAATGTTCCCTATGAAAGTGTTGTTGGTAGTCTATTGTATGTGATGGTTTGCACTTGACTAGACATTTCCCATGCAGTGGGAGTGTTGAGAAGGTAAATTTCGACACCTGGAAAGGCGCATTGGAAAATTGTCAAGAGAGTATTCAGGTATTTGTGTGGCACAAAGGACTATGCTATATCCTACCAAGGAAGAGATGGAGGTGATAGTGGTAAACTATATGTAGATGGCTTTGTCGACGTTGATTGGCCTAAATATCTGGATCGACAAAGGTCGACCAATGGATATGTCTTCAAGATGTTCGGTGGAGCAATAAGTTGGATGAGTAAGTGACAAGAGGTTGTATCCTTTTCGTCTACAAACGATGAATACATGGTGACTACTTATTGAAGCAAAGAAGAAGTATGGCTTCAAAGGTTGTGTTCAGGAATCGGGTTTGGGCAGAGAGCTATGAAGGTAAGTTGCGACAGTAAAAACACAATATTTATAGCAAAGAACCTAGCTTATCATTCAAATACTAAGCACATTGATGTACAATACCATTTTGTAAGAGATATGGTGGAAAGTAACAAGGTGCTACTAGAGAAAGTAGACATGCTGGAAAATACAAAAGACTCATTGGCCAAGTCTATGAGTGTTGTGAATTTCTCTTGGTGCAAAGAGGAAATGGGAATTGCTAGCCTGGGTTTGTGAATGAAAGTTCAGGAATCTCTTGTTTCAACAAAGAATACAACAAGTCAGAGAATGTTGGGTTTTTATATTCTTTGCAGTGAAAGTCGAGTCAAGGTGAATTGAATGATAGTCGAAGTCGAGGTATATCGAAAAAAAGTCAAAGGTCGAGGAAGTCGACTGGGTAAAGTCAAAGTCAAAGATATCGACAAAAATTCAATTAAAAAGAGGTAGAAGTGTGGGCATGAGACGACCGACTATAGAATGAATGTAGTTCAACTGGTAAACCTAACTTGGAGTTGACTATAACAGAATCCCAGGATTTGCGGGATTTCTAGCCAATAATATGCATGGATCTGTAACCGTTTTTTAGTGCCAATATTTAAGTTTTTCCTATTGTAAAGCCTATAAATAGGTGTTTCATAATTTCGTAAAGGATAATGCGAGAATCCTAATGTTGCAATTCTAATGCATGGTAAATCATAGGTTGTTGGTCATGTATATGTAAGTCGAATTGGCTATAGGGTTGTTCTTTCTTGTGAAAGAAGGTATGATGTTGATTGGGTCTTAGGTGTGGACCAAGGTTAGACATGTAACATTTTATTTTGAATGAATAAGAAAACCAAAGAGAATAATTCTCAAAGGAATGTTGGTTTTCCTGGTTAAGGGTTTCCAGGTTTAAAATCTCGATGTACTGTGTCATTGCATGTTTCATTTGTGTTCTTGATTAAATTTTTCTTCTCTTCTACTAGTATTAGTGTGGAAGTGTCCTTTATTTTCTGACATGTGGTATCAGAGCTATGAAGGTAAGTTGTGATAGTCAAAGCGCATAATTTCTTGAAAAGAACCCTACTTATCATTCAAATACTAAGCACATTTATGTACAGTACCATTTCATAAGAGATATGGTGGAAAGTAACAAGGTGCTACTGAAGAAAGTAGACACGTTGGAAAATATAGTAGACTTGTTGACCAAGAATGTGAATGTTGTGAAGTTCTCTTGGTGTAGAGAGGAAATGGGCATTGTTGCCCTGGGTCTGTGAATGAAAGTTCAGGAATCTCTTGTTTCAGCAAAGAAGACAACAAGTGGGAGAATGTTGGGTTTTTATACTCTTTGTAGTGAAAGTCGAGTCGAAGTGAATTGATTGACAGTAAAAGTCAAGGTATATCGACAGCAGGTCGAAGGTCAAGTAAATCAACCGAGTAAATTTGAAGTCGAATATATCGACGACAAGTCAACCGAAAAGAGGTTGAGGTGAGGGTGTGAGATGACCGAATAGAGACTAAATGGAGGTCGACTGGTTAACCCGATGTTATAGCAAGATTTTCTTCACCTTATGAAAACTTGCACAGAGGGCCTTTTTCCATTTCCCTATGTAGACTAGAAGTCCCCTTTTGCAAATTCCAAACCTAAAAACATGATTTTTCCACATATACGCACCCTTCCTAAATTAAATCATATGTATATGCAAGTTGCACCACTACAACCCAAGTACATCAATATTTGTGCCCAAAATTAAAAAACTGGTGTCGGTTTTCCATGTCACGTCATGAGATCTATGATCCTTGGCCTTCCATATACTGAAAATGTTCCGACTCGACCCTTCAGTTCCACTTGAAGGCTACAAATGGGCCAAATGCAAGATATGGAAAAGAGGTGAATAATTCAACTTTGAGAGAAAAGTTACTCTGGAGAAATTATTCACTTCACATTGAGTCTGCATCCCTTTGTCCTTTAAGTCTAAACACATTGTTCAGTCCCCAAGCTCTTCCATTATTTATTGAGAACCTCATTGTCTCTCTTATATGAGCTTTCCTTTGGTGGAAGATTGAAGTGGTGGAGGCCTAGCTGGAAGGAACCTAGTTTCTCAGTTCCGAACCGTGCCGAAACGAAAATTTGTAACTCATTCACATCTGCTGATTACATTCTAATAGAAATACTCTTTTCTCGTCCAATTAATATCTTGCGAATATTTGAATTGTTATTCCATGGGCATATTTGTTATGAATATTGATGGATTATGCTATCGAATGTGCTAACATTATATATTATCACCATATGCTTGTGTTTCTTAGTTGTTGAGGACTAGTTATAGGTATATTTCTTTGGGTCAAGTTCTCAACGATGGACTTCACCGAACATCTGGACGAGGTAGGATTTTTATCTTGTCTTGTTATCATATTTGTTTATATAGAATACTTGATATTAGAGTTGATTTCTGCAGTCATTTCCGTTTATTGTGGTTTACCCCTAGTCATAGAGAGATTTTCCTCGTAATAGAATTGACGACCATACTGCGGATTGAATCTTCTTTTTTGGGGTTTGGAGTATTTTTCTCCTTAGATTGCTCTCCTTTATATTGAGTTTCTTGTTGTATGATTGCTTGACAACCTCTGTTCATTCTGGGTCTGAGTTTCTTAGATTTCTCCTTAGTCTGGCTTTGTTTTGACACATATATGTGGGTTTTTGCTTGACAGTCTTGTACATACGCGTGATTTCCTCCTACAAGAGGCGTATGTATGTGCTTTTCCCCTGAACAATCGCGTACATCTCCCTTTGTTGCTTGGTTGTTGGGTTTGATGGTTGTTGGGTAGGTTTTTTTCAGTCTCCAGTTTTGACTATATTTTTGCCCATATCATGTCAAATATACCTCCATTTTCATATCTAGTATCATTTCCTTCTAGCCTTACCATGACACATTTGACATCCTTTTACAACTAAATGGGGCTATTCAAGGTATTCTTATGATTCAAGTTATTTTTTTTGTATTTTGATATTTTAAACTAATGTTGATACTAATGTGACATGAGTTAGGTATTGTTCCTTTGAAACAGAACTTATTAGTACCAGGTACCAGCTCGCACTTAGTGGAGATACCAAAGAAGCTGCCGAAGACTTGCATGACATGGCCAGAGTGGATTGACAGTCCGACTCATATGATTGATTAGTTCATAACTCAATATGCTGACTCAGGGCGAGATTGTAGAACCATTTTATTAGAATTCTTTATGATCCACACTTCTTGACACTGCGTGTCATGAAGTTGTGAAGTTCGTTTTAACTGACTATGAGTCATTTTCAGATCTGAGATCCATTTAGATTAATGCACCTATGTTTAAAACTATTTTGGAGAGGATCTATATAAACTAGGATCACTCTCAAGAAACATTGGTTACAATATGCTATGTGATACGATTTCTGAGAATACAAATTTACTATGCGTTATGTTATTCATTGTTAAATGATTTGAGTCATTTTATGAATTATGGAGCGTGAAGTATGAAATTTTTTTGCATGGAATGATCTGAGTAGCTCTGGTTTCATTTTAGGCAATTGCACCTCTTGGTTGGGCCCGCCAACAGGTTCAAGTCGTTGTCTCTTTTCCATAGTAGATTTAGTTTATTTCAGTATTTTAGAATTTGCATGTAAGTTAGTTTATTTGAGTTTGGGAATTATGTTGTTAGATTCTTGCTTAACCATTCTTCGGATTGGATCATTTCTAGTGTGATATCCTCTCATAGATTGATGAATGTTGAATGAATTATTTATCCCTATAGAACTTGAAGAATGAACTAGATTTTCTCTATTTCTAGTTTTCAATTTGATCATGATTTAAAGGGAATGCGAGTTCAGATTTACTCTGTCTTGTTAGGATAGTTAGCTTACTCTGTTCTGTTAGGATAGTCAGATTATAGTCTGTTTCTAGTTTTAAATTTGATCATGATTCAAACAGAGTGCGAGTTTAGATTTACTTTGTTCTGTTAGGATAGTTAGTTTACAGTCGGATTAAAGGAAGCTTCCAGTACCAGTAGGGTAAATAGGACATTTATTTTTTCTACCTGTGGATAGATTTAGAATTATTTTTGATGTTTAGATTAAAAAGGTTTTCAAAAATGATCTTTATTTTATGGCTTAGATAGATATGATGATGATTAGATGTTTAAGCTAATGGTAGATAGTCTTGGGAGATTACATTGGATTAGAAATAGAAGTACCTGTACTTAAGCTCAGAATTGTTTTCCTTTGATGAATTAAACAAGAGATGATTAGCTTCAAGATAATCATTAGGGTTCAGTTTTTAAGAGTGAGTTTGTGTTTTCATCTCAGAATAACCTTTAGATAGGAATTAGAATCTTACCAGCACATACAGTGTAGCAGCTCTAAGTTCACTTACCCTGGTTTGACAATTCAGTGTTTTCAGGTAATTAAAAATCTTTAATATAGCAGCCTGACATTTTTGGCGCCGTTGTCGGGGAGCTGTTTAGAAGGTAAGTTAGATAATTGTTTTGGTTATTTTCTTAAAATGTATTTGTTTTTGTGTGGTATGTTAGCAGGTTGATGAAAGGAAGCTATGAAACGAAGGGCGAGAACCGACATATCAGTTATCACGAGTTCCTCTGAAACTCAATCTTAGTTTTTCTTGCATCTAGTATGTTTTCATGAGAAATAGAGATCATAGAGGTAGATTTAGGGGAAATACAAAACAACAAAAAGAAGAAACCTCCACCCAAAAAGCAATAGAAACTGAGACTGGAACTCTGGCTGAGGAAACCATAGAGCAAAACATAGAACCAGGAAA
>ML783348.1:796336-822627 GCA_009831015.1 Picea engelmannii | reverse complement strand
AAAATGAAGAAGAAGAACAAGTAGAGACTGAGCTAAGACCAGAAACCACCTTTGGGTTTCCTATTTTGGATTTGGTCCAGAATGTCAATATGAAAAATATCCCACCTTCGGCACTACCAACCTTTTATGGGAAAAGTAGTGAAAACCCATATGTCTTTCTTTTTGAGTTTGACATCCTGTACAGGAGTTATAACTATCTCCAGGATGCACATAAACTAAAGTTGTTTCCTGCTACCCTAAAAGATTCTGCATTACGTTGGTTCATGAGTTTAGGAGAGTACACCATTAGATCTTGGGAAGATATGAAGGCAAAAATTTTAAAGAAGTACCAGGACTATTGTAGACCCAAGGATTCTCGAAATGATATTTTTAAAATGCAACAACAAGATGAAGAGAGCCTTGAGGATTTCTTAGAAATATTTGCATATACCCTTCAAAAATCTAAATATAATGACCTCCAAGATGAAGCAATCAAGACTCTTTTCTTAAAAGGGGTTTCAGATGAATATATTGACACTCTCAATTTAATGGATTCAGGAGACATTTATCAAAAATACTTTGAAGCAATCAGTGAACTATGTAGAACTTACTCAAGAAGTAGGGGGGAAACTGCAAAAAGTGTGAGAGAACATGTCAACAAAAACACCAAAGTACCCACATCTGGTGGAGTTACTAGAATTGAATTGGGAAACCTTTTGGAAAATTTTAAAACATACATTTTAGGAACAATTGGCTCTCAATTAGACACTATGAATATTAAGAGAAAGCGGGAAGAGGAAAACCATGTATTAAGCATATTCTGCCCAAAATGCAGAAAAAGGCATCCTTTACGAGAATGTCCTTTGGACAATGTTTCTGTATGTGCAATATGTACTGAAAATCATAAAACAGAAGATTTCCCATCCTTACCGGGATTGCAAGACATATTCAAGGGAGGGGAGGCTCCAAGGACTCCATCTGCACCTAAGAGGCCTTGGCAACCTAGGAACTCAAATACGTATCAAGAACCATCCCCACAACCTTCCAACTACTATCCACCCTTCTCTCAACAACAACAACACCCATGGAACTGGCCAAATTGGCCTCCGCAAAATGTCCCTGCTCAACCTTGGTACCAGGGATGGAGAGACTCGAATTTTGGAAATAACCAACAACAACATGCGGTACCAATTCCCCAAAATCCATGTACTCAATATCCTCCAAACATACATCAGTTATTGCCTAGTTTTACTCCACCTCCTTTACCACCCATTCAACAAACTCCTCAGCAGCCTCAGAATCCACCTCGCCCCACCATTTTTCCCTCTCAACCCATTCCAAATCCTAACCATAGACCACATCTGCCACTCCATAATGTTGATTTTCAAAATTACCCAACTTACACCATAAACCCCATTTCCATACAAGAAATACAGCTGAGATCTGGAAAAACTATAAATAAAACTCAGCCTGTAACAAGAACACCACCAAAGGTAATTATACAAGAACATGAGGAAGAACCTATAGATTATTTATCAAATAGGGAATATTTGAAAGATGTTATCATTCCAAAGCATAAAGTATTTGAATCATAGCGTAACATACAAACTCAGGTTCCCAAAACACCTCCTTTTCCTGAAAGGTTGCTCATTGAAAAACCAATTGTTCAATCTGAGTTTGACATCATGAATGAACTAAGAAATGTCTGTGTTAATATTCCATTGTTACAAGTGATAAGAGATGTTCCCATCTACGCCAAAACCATCAAAGAACTCTGCATTAAGAAACCAGGTCGGAAACAGAAAGATCCACCCACGATACACCTAGTAGGCTAGTCATCAAATTGTATTTCTGAAACGCCTAAAATTGCGAAGTATGAATACCCAGGGAACCCAATAGTTTCAGTGACTATCAACAATGCTTCTATTGGTAATACTTTAGTCGATCTAGGTGTAGCCATTAATATAATGACTATCAATACAGTGGAACTATTGCAACTAAGTCAATTCCTTCACCCTACCCCTACAGTTCTGGAACTTGCTGACAAAACAACTATAAAACCTGTTGGAGTCCTTGATGACATCCTTGTTACATTAGCTTCATGGGAATATCCTGTTGAATTCATGATTATTCATTCAAAGGACCCCACGAAAGGCCATCCAGTCATTCTAGGAAGACCTTGGTTGGCCACGACCTATGCTTTCATAGGATGTCGTGGTGGGGATATGTTCATCTCAAATGGCATTTCTTCACAAAAACTTACTCTTTTTCCACCTGCTCAACTAGTTACAGAAGAATTATGGTAGCTAAAATGTCCCTATAATGAGAATGATGATGAAGAATCTTTATTATCTGTTGATGAGTTTCACGCACTACAAGAACCTACAGAGGATGATATTTTAAGTCAATTTCTTTATGTGATAGAAAATGTTGAGTTCCCACAAACATATTTTCAATACGATCAAATTTTCAGAGAGGAATTTCAAGAACGAAGTGAGTTATTTTCCTCGTTTTCACCATCTATTGTTTTCACCATTGATGAGCATCCGGGGTCATATACCATTCCAGTAGAACTTAGCCCTGGCAAATGTCTATACATCAACTTTGAATTAAGTCTCAGCCAACAGGAACAGTTAACAAACCTTTTGAAAGAACAGTCAGGGGAATTTGCATGGGAATACACTGATATGAGAGGAGTGCATCCTGACACCTGCATTCACCACATCTATATAAAACCATGGATAACCCCAGTAGGACAACCACAAATGTGTATGAATCCAATCCTAAAAGATTTTGTGAAAGAAGAATTACAGAAATTATTAAACGTTGGATTCATTTATCCAATTTCTGATAGCAAGTGGGTTTCACCTCTTGTTGTGGTACCTAAGAAAATGACAGGGAAATGGAGAATGTGTGTAGACTTTAGGGAGTTGAACAAGGCAACCCTGAAGGATTACTTTTCCTTGCCCTTTATACATCAGGTTTTGGATACCTTGGCTGGAAAAAGATACTTTTCCTTTCTCGATGGATATAGTGGATACAATCATATTCAAATTGCTCTTGAAGACCTGGACAAAACAACATTTACGTGTCCTTGGGGCACTTATGCTTATAAAGTTATACCTTTTGGACTATGCAATGCTCCTACTACATTTCAGAGAGCAGCCCTTGGGATATTTGCTGACTTAATTCATGATTGTGTGGAAGTATACATGGACGATTTTACTGTTTATGGTAACACTTTCGAAGAAGCCTTAAGTAATCTTGAGAAAGTCTTGATTCGTTGTCAGGAATCAAATTTATCCCTTAGTCACGAAAAATGTAAAATGCTATTAACTGAGGGAATAATGTTGGGTCATCATTTGTCTATAGAAGGAATTAAATTTGGTCCAGCCAAAATTGAAGTGATAGTTAAACTTTCCTCTCCAAAAACCCAAAAAGATGTGAGAATTTTTTTGGGACATGTTGGATATTATCGTCAATTTATTGAAAACTTTACAAAGATAGACAGCCCCATGTTTAAATTGTTAGCAAAAGATGCAGAATTTTGTTGGGATAACAATTGTCAGAATGCTTTTGAGAATTTGAAAGCAAAATTGTCCATGGAACCTATTCTAAGAGGACCAAATTGGTCTCTTACTTTCCATATTTCAACTGATGCCTCAGACACTGCCTTAGGAGGAGTGCTTGGACAAAAAGAAAACCAACAAAACTATGCAATTTACTTCACTAGCAAAAACCTTACTCCTCCTGAATTGAACTACACTGTAACAGAGAAGGAATTTTTAGCAGTAGTTCATGCCATTAACAAATTTCGTCATTACATCACTGGATATGAGGTTTTTGTACATACGGACCATTCTGCTATCAGATTTTTTATGAACAAACCAGTTACTACTGGAAGAATCACACGATGGCTTTTTTTGCTTCAAGAATTTAACATCACTATAGTTGATCGGCCAGGGAAAGAGAATGTAGTTGCGGATTTTCTTTCTCGTATTCCTCAAGATAGTATTGACATCCCAATGAATGATAATTTCCCTGATGAACATCTGTTTTCAGTAGTTGTTAAGACCCCTTGGTTTGTAGATACAACAAATTACTTAGCTACAGGAAGATTGCCAGCCCATTTGTCACCACCACAAAAGAAAAGAATTATTCAGCAAAGTGCTTACTACTCTTGGGTAGGAAGTGATCTTTTCTATACAAGTCATGATATGATCATTAGAAGATGTGTCCGGGAAGACGAGATTCCCGATATCCTTCAGGCCTGTCATGATGGGCCATGTGGAGGACATTTCTCTAATAAAATAATGGCATATAAAGTCTTACAATCAGGATACTATTGGTCGACACTGTTTAAAGATGCAAAAAAATATGTGAGAAGCTGTGATAGTTGTCAAAGGATGGGAAGACCTACCGTAGCAGATGAGATTCCCTTGTGACCGCAGGTTGTGATTCAACCATTTGATAAATGGGCACTTGATTTTGTAGGACCGATTTCCCCAATGTCGAGGAAGAAGAAGTACATCTTGGTTTGCACAGATTTTTTGACCAAGTGGGTAGAGGCAAAATCCTTATATCAAGCAACTGAGAAATCAGTGGTTGAATTTATTTATGAAGATATATTTACCCGCTTCGGTGTTCCACGAGATATTGTTATTGATCAAGGTGCCCAATTTACTTCTAAGTTGATGAAAGAACTCACAGATAAATATGGGATAAAACACTGTAAGTCTTCCCCATACCATCCACAAGCCAATGGGCATGTGGAATCCATGAATAAAGTTCTAGAAGCTATTCTGACCAAGACAATACATTTACATCACAAAGATTGGGCGGATAGACTTCCAGAGGATTTATGGACATACCGGACTACATGGAGAAATACCATTGGTCATACCCCTTATGAATTGGTATTTGGCAAGCAAATTCTCCTTCCCATATAATTTCAGATTCATACCTTCCACCTAGTAGTAGAGTTGGGGTTGAATTTGGATGAGGCACAAAAGCAGAGAGTCATGCAACTAAATGAATTGGGAGAAATTAGGCAAGATTCTCTTCAAAGAACTATCCTTGTACAAAATCAACGTAGAAAATGGCATGATAAATAAATTAAGAAAAAGCATTTTCAACTAGGGGATTGGGCATTGCTTTTCGATTCCAAATACAAAACTTTCAAAGGAAAACTTACGACAAGGTGGTTGGGACCTTATGAAGTGGAAACTATTTTTGATAATGGATCTGTCAGAATCAAGACCATAGATGACTCTCAGAATTCCTTTTAGTAAATGGACATCAATTAAAAGTGTATAACAAACCCTTGTCAAGAGATTATTTTCTACAGGAAATTGCCAAACAAACAGAAATAATGATAGTAGGAGAAGAGTCTTCTCCTCCTGCTAATCCTTGATCATTTATGTTGTTTTAAAGTTTTGTAAATAATAAAATTTTACCAGAAAATAAAAAAAATCAAATAATAAAAAATATATATAAAAAAACATTTCTTTTTGGATATGTTGATATATTGTCTTCAGTTTTACAAGTTTTTTCAAAGCAAGTACAGAATTGAACTTCATCACTCTCTCGCAACAGGTAAGAAGGTAAGACCATTTTATTTTATGAAATTTTCTTATCAATATACACTGACTTGTTTTGAAATGAATAAATTTGAGCTTGTTTGCTCCCTTTGACTGCTCATTAAAGTATGAAAGGGGCATTTATCAGGGATAGGATTACTCTTTACCAGGCCTAATGAATTATGATGGGAAAGAAACCCCCCTAGAGTTTTCTTTTAGCATTTTCTCAGACTCTCAAAACATGAGAAAGCAATGAGCATATACTAACTTGGGCTCATAAAATCCACAAGTAAGTGATTACTGTTCCAAATATTATGTCTGCAAGATTTCTATCTACACTCGCGTTGGATGATGTGGAATATGTTAAAGACCACCTTCCAACAAGTCTCACTCCATCGACACCAACACCTTATCTGGAGTAGAGATTTGAGACTATTTAGCACCCTAGACTATGCATGCCTCAATGGAAGATTTCCTTGCTAACAACCATGGGAATACATCAATGTCTCTTGGTTGATAGATCCTACAGGTGACTCGACACCAAGACTTTTATTCGTACCTATTAGGATGTACTATAGGTACCTTGAGGCCCATTGACTTCACTGGTGGGTCATCTCGCATTGGTTAATGGCATTCATTAATGGGCGGTAATCTAATGATTTCTTTTTGTGTTCGACTCCAGAACATTTATTCACACAAATAAGAATTGTACCATGGGTTAAAGCTTTGAAGTTGTTGAAGACATGATTTTAATTGATCCCTTTCAGGAAGGAACAAAATTCGGGTTCAGGGATAACCATTAGATAATTTGCTTTCATAAACAGGAAGTCTTTTTCTCAGCAAGGTATTATTGGTTCAAGTTTCTCTGCAGATTTTGGGTTATTTCATCAGTACCAGTCAGTGCCAGAACAGAATCCATCAGCTACAGTGGTCATCAGAAATACAAATTCAAATTACAATTGTTGCACTCTCCAGATACAGACTTGACTTCAAAAGATCTCTACAGTAATAAATGCATAACAAGGGAATAGGTAATCTGATTCAGGTACGCTTAGTTTCATGTTGGTTTCATGTATTAAATTACATATTAATAATTTGAACTGGGAATGCCTCGATACTCCATAATGTTTCATTATACCTATACTCTATACCTAATAAACCAATCCATCTCGACATTTCATATCATGGAAATGCATTACATTATCTTGGTTGAATTCGACACGATTCATATATAATAATATTTTGCAAACGTGTACGACCATCATCATTTCCTTACATGATATCAATCCTCACAACAATTCAAACATTCTTCTATGATTCTTCTCATGACTACTTCACACATCATACTCTATTCCTCTGTTGCCCTCATCTAATTCCACTGCTCACCTGTGGACCTTTCCTGTGATACCGAGTGAAATTATGGTGGCAAATCATCATGAACCTGAGACCTTTGCAGACTTGGAGGCTCTTCCTGAGTATGAAGTCACCAAACACTTTTTTTAGAAAGCTGGATGGGAGCCGTTTTTCAAGAAATTCGATGGGTATGATGATTTAGTTACGCTTCAGTTCTCTCTGCATTTTCATGGTGGACTAGCTAAGGTGGGCGAGCTAGAGTTTGAAGTCACAGAAAAATTCATCTCTGAAGCAATTCAATTACCGAACACTGGTCAGAAATGGACGAAGAGCCAGCCCGTCAACAAGAATCTCTGCACGCAGCTTCTGCAACCACAGTACCATAAATTACAATGGTTAGAGGGCACATCAAGGTCATGGTTAGAACCAAAATGGGCTCAGTTGCTAGCTATCCTCCAACGCTACCTCACTTGCGAAGGACGGTATATGATCGTGTTTCCATGTCATGCCTGACTCCTGCTACATTTCAAAGGTAACCATTTGATGAACATACCCTATTTTCTGTTGAAGAGTTTAAAGAAAATGGCAGAACAGGTCTGCAAAGCAAATATTTTAGAGGTAGCTTATTTCATTTTGGTCTTGTCAAAATATTGATTAAGTTTGCGTTATCCCACAAACAAGAAACTTGGGATATGTTCATTGTAAGAACCCTATCCTCTGACAAATCTAGAGATAAAAATGTTAAGTCTGCTCCTCCACAGAAGAAGTCGAACTCTAAGAAAAAGGGTGTTAAAACCCTGACCAAAATTTGTGATGACCCTAAGAATACACCAGACTGCACAATTGAAGCCAGTGATGATAATCCTGGTACAGAACATTCATTTGATTTCCATGGTTCCAATGGTGTGGAAATTAACCATGACAGAGTGGGAAACATTGTTCCTACAGAGGCGAATGTTGAAATTCTGATTTCTCCTCCAACTACTATGAATATTATTGATGTGGAACAACTGGAAGAGTTAACTGACAAACGTAGGATAAATCCCAAACGAAAATCCACACGCACACTGTCAAGTATGGATAACTCTGTGCCCATTTACCCACCACAGGTAATATTAAAAAGTGTGGATGATCATGAGGAGGCTCCGGAGTCCTCTGAAATGACATGGACTCTTTCCCAACTGATTCGAAAAGTCCGTAAAGTCAATCGACAAGTTAATGCGCCAAAAGAAGTTGAGCAGGACAAGCCAATTCAAATGCCAATGGATACCCCTGCTCAGGTGTATAAAGAGTTTACTCCTGAACTCAGCCCAGTCGACAACCCTGATCAAGTGTATGATGAGCCTACTCCTGAACTTAGTCCAGTCGACAACCCTGTTCAAGTATATGACGAGTTTACTCCTAAACCTAGTCCAGTCGACACCCATGATCAAAGACCAGATGAGTTCACTCACGCGTCCAGTCCTCAAACACAACAAGGACATGGTAAAACATTTAAATCTTACTATGAAATTTCCTCCAGTAAATCCTTGAGACCAATGGTAGCCAGATTAGAAAGCAGGAATCACAGGTTGAAAGAGAAGTTACATGAATACACCATATTGGATCGGCACATCAAAACATAAAATGAACTTATGAAACTCAGGCAAACTCATTTATCGTCCAAGATAGAACGATTAAAATGAAAGAATAAAGGTATTTTCCAGAGGAACAAGAGACTGCAGAAGATTGCCAGGAAACACATCATCATTAATCGAGTTCTTAAGAAGGAAATCAGAAGCATGAAGAAACATGAGAAATTGCAAATGTTGGTTGTACCTGCTGCAACACTCTGATGAATCTCAGTTTTTGACTTTTTGTTGTCTGAGGACAGGCAAAGACTTCAGTTTGGGGGAATGTCAGTCTCCAGTTTTGACTATATTTTTTCCTATATCATGTCAAATATACCTCCATTTTCATATCTAGTATCATTTCCTTCTGGCCTTACCATGACACATTTGACATCCTTTTACAACTAAATGGGGCTATTCAAGGTATTCTTATGATTCAAGTTATTTTTTTGTATTTTGATATTTTAAACTAATGTTGATACTAATGTGACATGATTTAGGTACTGTTCCTTTGAAACAGAACTTATTAGTACCAGGTACTAGCTCGCACTTAGTGGAGATACCAATGAAGTTGTCGAAGACTTGCACGATATGGCCAGAGTGGATTGACAGTCCGACTCATATGATTGATTGAGTCATAACTCAATATGATGACTCAGGGCGAGATTGTAGAACCGTTTTATTAGAATGCTTTATGATCCACACTTCTTGACACTGCGTGTCATGAAGTTGTGAAGTTTGTTTTAACTGACTATGAGTCATTTTTGGATCTGAGATTCGTTTAGATTAATGCACCTATGTTTAAAACTATTTTGGATAGGATCTATATAAACTGGGATCGCTCTCAATAAACATTGGTTACAATATGCTATGTGATACGATTTCTGATAATACAAATTTTCTATGTGTTATGTTATTCATTGTTAAATGATTTGAGTCATTTTATGAATTATGGAGCGTGAAGTATGAACAATTTTTGCATGGAATGATCTAAGTAGCTCTGGTTTCATTTTAGGCGATTGCACCTCTTGGTTGGGCCCGCCAATAGGTTCAAGTCGTTGTCTCTTTTCCATAGTAGAGTTAGTTTATTTCAGTGTTTTAGAATCTGCATGTAAGTTAGTTTATTTGAGTTTGGGAATTATTTTGTTAGATTCTTGCTTAACCATTCTTTGGATTGGATCATTTCCAGTGTGATATCCTCTCATAGATTGATGAATGTTGAATGCATTATTTATCCCTGTAGAACTTGAAGAATGAACTAGATTTTCTTTGTTTCTAGTTTTCAATTTGATCATGATTTAAAGGGAATGTGAGTTCAGATTTACTCTATCTTGTTAGGATAGTTAGCTTACTCTGTTCTGTTAGGATAGCCAGCTTATAGTCTATTTCTAGTTTTAACTTTGATCATGATTCAAAAGGAGTGTGAGTTTAGATTTACTCTGTTCTGTTAGGATAGTTAGTTTACAGTCGGATTAAAGGAAGCTTCCAGTACCAGTAGGGTAAATAGGACATTTATTTGTTCTACTTGTGGATAGATTCATAACTATTTTTGATGTTTAGATTAAAAAGGTTTTCAAAAATGATCTTTCTTTTATGGCTTAGATAGATATGATGATGATTAGATGTTTAAGCTAATGGTAGATAGTCTTGGGAGATTACATTGGATTAGAAATAGAAGTACCTATACTTAAGCTCAGAATTGTTTTCCTTTGATGAATTAAACAAGAGATGATTAGTTTCAAGATAATCATTAGGGTTCAGTTTTTAAGAGTGAGCTTGTGTTTTCTTCTCAGAATAACCTTTAGATAGGAATTAGAATCTTACCAGCACATACAGTGTAGCAGCTCTAAGTTCACTTACCTTGGTTTGAAAATTCAGTGTTTTCAGGTAATTAAAAATCTTTAATATAGGAGCCTGACAATTTTGATGATTGTTGAGTCTTCTTGGGTCTTTGTTATGACTGTTAAGTGTCTGTGGAATGACATGAAACCTTGTATTTGGTTAAATATTTTGGGCGGTGCCTTTCTCATCATCTTTTTCATTTGATGGTCCTTTCATCTTGGGTTGGGTGTTTTTCTCCTTGATATTCTACTTGCTTTGTCTCTATTTACATACAGTAGAGTCTGTATATCAAGTTGTTGTTTAGTCCTTGCATTTTCATTCTCTTATATTGAAAATACAAAAATATTAGGCATTTTACATTGTTGGCATTTTGATCTCTTGAGTGTTTGACATTTATATTAGTGCATGTAAAGAAAGGTTGCATTTTTATTTATAATTGCAGAACTAAATTGAGAATTGCATTTTGAAAAGCATATCATTTATTGAAAATTGAAGTTAGGACTTTGCATTTTTTTCATATTTATTTATTTTACTTGTTGAGTCATAACATCACTAGTTTCATGACCGCACCTTTTTGAGTAAGCATGGCCATTGAATGTAACACTATAATTTAAAATTGAATAGTAACGATTTTATTTTTCTAGGGTGCACAAACTAGCTTAGGATTTAGAGCCTTGGAATAGGATTTTGTGAGTAAACTTCTCCAAGGATATTAAATCAACATATGTGTCTAACTAAGGGAATGGATAAATCAATTGTATAATCGGTAATATCAGGAGGCTACGCTTACACCGGAGTTAAGCATGAGGTCATGTGAGGATGGTTGAAGGAAATCCCTCGATACCTTATTAGTGTAAGATATATTTCTGGGGATCTATTCGTATATGGGGATATTGCTAGTGCCCTTACCTCTATGAGAGGCGGTGCTTTAAAGGTTTTGGGACTTTTTACCCTTCCCATATGGTGGACCTAACTTATGATTGTTCTCCTGTGCATCGGTTATACTGTGGCTTCTTAGTTGCTTGAGTTAGGTACCACATAGGTTACTTGCAGGGGTTATTCTGCAAGTACCCTAGGTCAGATAAGGGTCAGACAACACACAACATTTATGGAGGATTACCTCTCTGGGATGATCTGACTGAGTGGTTGTTAAGCCCACAAGGGCACTTATAACTAATTATGTTACCTCCATTATTTAGTAGAGGAGTCTCAGGCCCCTCTTGGTCGAGGCATACCTAATTTAGAGAGGGAGGTCCCTTTCAGCCACTTTATCATGTTTGTGTGCATATTGGTCATTTGATTATTTTTGGTGTGATATTTCATTACTATTTTTCCTTAGGATTTGTTTTCTATATCTTGAGTCTTGATTCATCGTGGAGCCAGACCAACTTCCCCGCAAGTCTTGACACTTGTTACAGTTGCCACTACATTTTGAGTATTTTCCTTCTAAAAGGCCTAGAGTTATCAAACGTGGTACACACACCTCCACTTATCAGACTTGTGATCATACAAGGATGAGTATTGAACTGAGTCATCAAGATATTGGGAGCCCTTCTACTCCCACACCTACTATATTTAACGGTACCCCTTCGACACCTTCAACCAAAATGGTTGTAGTGTTAGAGGTGCCTATCATCATCGCTTCCAGTCCTATAGTGAATACTCAACCTATAGCCATTAAACCTTTTGGGAATATTTGTCACTCACCGTTTTATAATGTTCAGTCCATCCCTATCACCTCTAGTCCTTTTTCCTATGGTATGCTGAATTTTACATTGCAGTTTTCAAACTCCATTCCAATGGTTGGTAGAATACTAGCATTGGTATTGGGGGTACAACTCCTCCACATACTCCATTCTCGTTTGGTGGAATTCATGTCCCTCAAACGACTCCTACCATTAGAGGCATCCCTCCTCTTAATCTTGGGTCTAATCCTGTTGCTTCTAGATGGAGTAACCAACCTGATGGACAAGCTACTGCTCACGTTCTGTCCTTTACACCCACTTCCTTTATGTCGATTCCGACCGATACATTTGGAATGATGAATCCACCTTTATCCTTTGGATTCACACCTGGAGGAGGTCAATTTCACACCTTGGGAAACCCCCAACCTGGGTCCATTCCCACTGGGGGAAGTTTTTATAACCCTCATCAGAAAATTCCTACTAGAATGGTTCCCAAACAACCCTTTATGAGTCATCCCAGAGGAGGGTCTTACAATCCCGGACAGGTTCATGGTGCTTACCAGAACCCTGGATGGGTTGCGATTCCCCAACCAAAATCTTTCCAGGGATCTTGGGGCCAGATGTCACAACCTCGTCTCCCTTTTCTCCCCATGCTCAACTTGCTAGAATTGTCTAAGTTAATGAATGACCCTGTGCATCATGATCCATCATGGCCCTCCGTACCCACTAATATTCCTTCGGTTATTCCAAAATTCAAGGGAAGAACTAGTGAGGATCTTGGTGATCATGTCACCACCTTTCACCTATGGTTCTCTTTGAATTCCCTTAATGACGATTCTATTCAGTTAAGATTATTTCAATGCACCCTCATGACAATTTTCATGAAATGGTATATCAAGCTACCTAGGGGGGCATACAAAACTTTTAATCAGTTAGTTTTAGTCTTCCTTGATCACTTCCAATTGTCGATTTGTTATGATGCAGGCACCGAAATTTTGTCAACATTTCTTCTGGGTATGACCATTCATATCTCAGATCACATCCAGGAGTGGCATATATAGAAGAGGTTGATCAAGGCCTATATACCCCCTGAATTCTTTCTAGAGTGGTTCCTTAAATCTCTCCTGCCTTATATTTTGAAGGATGTTTCTACATCCAGGGTTACTTCTGAGGAAGAAGTGATTTTTAAAGCCCAGTAGTTAGATATTATATATGCTTAGGTTGGGATGTTATACAAGATTCTTCCTGACGCACCGAGGTCAAGCTATGACCCTAGACAAAATCCTGGGCCGCATGCCAATGGAATTGTAGGCTCTGTCAATGTGAAATCCGTAGAGTCGGTGACAAGACATTTGAAATACTTGTCTCTAAACCAATCTGCAGGAGGGCCAACTTCGGTTGTGTCCTCTAATCCCACTCAATCAATGTATGTATGCTCCATGCAGTCGTCGACTATCCCAAATGGTAGCCAAAAACCAGGAGGGAGTAAGAAGAAATGACGTAATAATAATCGTAGAGGTGGGAAGAATAATAATAAACCCAAGGAAAATGGTAATGATGAGAATATGAATAATAATGTTGGTGAGGGAAAGAAATAAATGTGGAAGGTGAAATTTCCCTGTAATATTTGTACAAATGATCACCTTACTCATTTATGCCCCAAACTTGTGGAAGTTGCAAGGCTTTTATCTCTACCGCCTAACGTGTTGACTAATCATTTTCCACATAACCAACACATTGCCTCGAGCTCCTCGAATGACGGAAATGTGGCGAGTGGGATTCAAAACCCACCGATGAAATATGGTGACCATTTATGAATCAATATGGTTAAATATGAGGTTAATGTAGCCACTCGGTCTTGCGATTATAGTTATCCACAAACTATACCTGGTCTAGAATCTCCTCCTCCTCCAGAGACACCCTTACAGATTGAAAAACCAGAGCCATTGCCTTGTATTCCGAAAGGAGTACTTAAGCACTCTACCCAGAATCCTAATTCTAGAGCCTCCCAAAATTACTCTATTGTTGAGGAACTGGTTCAAACCCCTTATGCGATGTCGTCTTTGGAGGTACTCCATACGTGTCCTTCATAGAGGAATTCCTTTCTATCTGTGTTAGGATCTCTAGATTCTTATGGTTCAAAACTTATCAAGTTTGACTTCACAGATGTGAATCCTCGCTTGCCTTACCATGTGGCATTCCAAATCCATGTGGGTTACTCGAAATATACCATCAAGCGTATTGTTGTCTATGAAGGCGCTGCAACATGTGTGATGTCTCTGGTCTATTGGAAATCCCTCGGATCTCCGACAATTTCTCAGTCTCCAACCATGTTGACTTATTTTGACGGTCGTTCCTTCCACCCTCATGGTATTCTTCCCACCTTTCCACTCCATTTAGGTGGGAAGAAGGTGGAGGTGGATATTGAGGTGGTTGATGTGCCCCTCGACTATAACTTGCTACTAGGATGCAATTTGACTTACGCTATGACTACAATCGTATCATCCGTCTTCCATACTCTTTGTTTTCCTCGCGATGGGAAGATCGTGACAATCGATTATTTGCCCTTTGTGTATGCTAGCCCCAGTGCATATTTTGGACCGTCAATCCCCGTGGTTGACAATTCTCAGCCGACAAATGAGAATATAGATGTTGAAATGTATTCATCCCTTATGGGTACCTTCGACTTCATAGCACCGGTTCACCATATTTATGCCATATCCAGTAGGATTGTTTCGTCAAAGAGGTTTGCTCCTTTCCTCAATTCCTATTTTAATGATCCTTAGACCCTACCTTCCTCGACTACATCTTGTGAAGGTCGGTCACATACTAGAATGGCCATGCCACTATCGGCAGTAGAGATAGTGTATCAAGTTGTTCTTGACCCTTTCCTCGATCCTGATCCTATTACCTCGCAGATGGATGAGGAGGATCATGTTCTGGAGCCTGTGTGGGCTATGTCGTTGGCTTGTTCACATGATTTCCTCAATGAGACTTTACCATCAGATGAAGCTATCATAGAGGCCATGAATGGTTCTGACAAACCTTGGGATGATATGCATCATTGCTCTTATTTTCTCCCAAATCTGTCTAGAGTTGAACAAGATGACTTTAGATCTACTTTGAGCGAGATAGTCGGTCACTTCGTAGTTACACTTTATATGGATGACATTTATTTCGAAGGAAACATGGTGAGTATCTCACCTATCGTCACGATCAATATCTTTCGTATCCTTGGAAATATTGAAAATGTATACATTCGTGTAGATTGTTCGCAAGAAGAAATCTTGATCTATATCGAACTCTTCAAGGAATTTCAAGATGTATTCATTTGGTCATATGAAGAGATGTTAGGAATCGACCCTCAAATTTTTGAACATGAGATTAAAACTTAACCAGTTTCTAAGCCTATTCAACAACGTCTTAGATTTGTCAATCCCGGGAAGGCCCCTGCTATTAAGGAAGAGGTAGAAAAACTT
Organism: Picea engelmannii; assembly: GCA_009831015.1. Taxonomy (NCBI): domain Eukaryota; kingdom Viridiplantae; phylum Streptophyta; class Pinopsida; order Pinales; family Pinaceae; genus Picea; species Picea engelmannii. The sequence goes on along the minus strand of ML783348.1, from coordinate 807,100 downwards.
CTTAATTCTAGATTTATCTACCCAATTCCCTTGACTGAATGGGTATCCAACCCCGTTCTTGTGAATAAAAATCAAGGAACCATCTGTGTATGCATGGATTTTCGTGACTTGAACAAGGCTTGTCCTAAAGAGAACTTCCCAACATCGTTCATCAATCATATTCTTGACGAGTGTGCGGGGAGCGGAGTTTTTTATATCATGGATGGATTTTCAGGGTATAACCAAATTCAGATTAAACCCGAGGATAAACATAAGACGGGATTTATTTTCCCTTGGGGTACTTTCTCATACCGTAAGATGCCTTTTAGCCTTAAAAACGTCGGAGCAAACTTCCAATGTGTTATGACGTTCGCATTTCATGATCTCAAGCATATAGTCGAAGCTTATCTTGATGATCTTCATGCTCACTCTTGTAAGAGAGTGGATCACCCTGAGCACCTTCGGCTAATATTTGAAAGATGTTGTCATTATCACATCCTGTTAAACCCTCATAAATGCATCTTTTGCGTTAGGTCAGGTCATATTAGGGTATTTTTAGTCTCTGAGACTGGGATCATGGTAGATCCATTAAAGGTTGAGGCAATACTTCAATTTCCTCCCCCACGCACTATTCGCCGACTTCAAGGTTTACATGGGAAAGATAACTTTTTACGTCAGTTTATAGTGAACTGTGCCAATATTAATAAGGGTTTCATGCATCTCTTGAATAAGGACACCCCTTTTATCTGGGATGAGCGAGCCCAGGAATCCTATGATGCTTTGAAGAAAGCCTTGGTATCGACACCTCTGTTGAAGTCTCCTAACTACAGTAGAGATTACTTGCTTTATGTCGCCACATCCGAAGAAACGATTGGTATGGTGTTGGTTCAGGAGGACGATGAGCTCCATGAGCACATAATTTAATGCCTTAGTTGAAACTTGGTCGTCCCTGAACTCAATTATTCTCATGTTGAAAATCTAGCTTTGATTGTAGTTCATGTAGTCCAACGGTTATGACATTATATATTTATTTGCAAGAATACTGTGGTTGTCGAGGTCAATCCTTTTCAACACGTCCTTACCAAGTGTATCATAGGGGAAAAGTACAATAAATGGATTTTCATTTACAAGAATTCGATCTCGATGTCGCTTCTATGAAATCCAACAAATCACTAGTCTTTGCAGAGTTAATATCTGACTTCCCTCAATTAGACAAGGATTTTATTCATGTTGATTCATTTGTGGATGAAAATATTTTCCTTGTATCATCATCCAATCCCTGGTATGGAGACATTGTTCTCTATCTTCAAAATTTTAAGTTCCCTCAATATCTCTCGCAAGATGACCAACGACGTATACGATACCAAGCTAAGAACTACCTTATCTTCGATGACACTTTGTATCATCGAGGAGTAGACATTATCGTGCATCATTTTTTAACTCACAAAGAAGCTGAGTCTATTCTAAATGATTTCCACAGTGGGGCTTGTGGTAGTCATCTATCTGGGCTTGCGACAACCCAAAAACTTTTGTGAGTGATTACTTTGTGTTGTCTATCTTTAAATATTTAATTGAAGCAGTTAAGAAGTGTCACCTCTGCCAGGTGTTCACTTGGAAAATGCACTCACATCCATCCCCTCTCAATCCAGTCATTATTGTCGGTCCCTTCACCAAGTGGGGGGTAGACTTTGTGGATTGCAACCCAACTTTGTCTGGGGGCCATCAACACATTATCGTGGTTGTAGACTACCTTATTAAGTGGGTCGAGGCCATGCCTACAGTTAAATCCAACGGGAAGACTTCCTCCTTATTCATACTCAATCAAATTATGTCCAAGTTCAAAATCCCGAGTGATATTGTCACTTATCATGGCAGTCACTTTCAGAATGAAATGGTGGAAGAACTAGCATCTAAACTGGGGTTTAAGCATCTTCATTCTTCCCCTTACTATCCCTAGTAAAATGGACAAGTAAAGGCCGTGAACAAGTCTCTAAAGAACATTTTGCAGAAAACTGTCAGCTAGAGCAAATCTGACTAAAATATCATGATATATCCCCCACTTTGGTAATACCAAACCTCAGTTAAGACTGCCACCAGTTTTTCTCCTTTCCAGTTAGTACACGGTGTGGATTCGATCTTACCTATTGAATGTGAAATCCATTATCTTATATTGGAAGTTGCACTCCTACCCGACACTTTCGATCTCAAACAACGCCTCGTGCACCTAGAGACTCTGGACGAGTAGTGTCGAGATGCCTCTACGACTATCGAAATGAATAAAAGACGTGTCAAGGTCCAGTATGATAAGTCTGTCTATCCTCAATTGTATGTTGAGGGTGATTTGGTCCTTTTATATGATCAATCCAAAGAACCACTGGGGGAAGGCAAGTTCAAACCGATGTGGCACGGTCCCTACATCCTACAATGTGTCTTAGAAAAAGGAGCCTATGAATTAGAAGATTATGAAGGGAACATGTTGGTTGAGCCCAAGAATGATCTCTAATTGAAAATATATTATGCTTGAGCCCCAATCTTGGGCGTAACTCTTTGTATACTAATGTAATTTAGTGTATATATATTTTCCCTTTATTTTTCATCTTCATCTTGCTTATCGATTTTTCCCTTGGTTGGAAGATGTCAACAGAGTCTTCGGTCTACTTAGGATTTGCAGACGGAGCCAGTCATCATACACAGAACTTGGCTTCTGCCACTTGGGTTGTTTAGTCACTCGAGGGTTTACTGGTGTCTTTAGGTGGCATATGCACAGGGCCATCCACGAATAATGTGGCTGAATATAGCATCATTATAGAACTTTTGCGCGATGCCATTTCGCATGGTATTCTCTCTTTGGAGGTTCACATAGATTCCCAGTTAGTAGTATGTTAGTTGAACAACAGTTACCATATGCGTGACCCTATGTTGCTTCGACTATTTCTACGGGTACGGATTTTAGAACGACAGTTTGATTTTATTACTTATCATCACATACCTAGGAGTTCTAATTATGTGTATGATGCATATGATAATTTTGTTTTACATTGTCATTTATCACATAACTAAATCAAATAAAAAATTCTCATTAATGTACACATTGTAACATAAGTAAATCCGAAGAACCATGTTTTTATATATATTTCAAAAAATATGATGTTTATAGTACAAAGTTGGGGCTAACACCCTCAATACACATATACAACCTATCATACAAAAGTCATGCCATCTATCCATGTGGTTCTAGATGAGTGTCATGATAACAAACTACAATGTTTTCGAGACGCCGAAAGAGTCGCGCCCAATCTCAGGGCACACCTACCACCTTTCATTGCATGGCCTCCGACAGATCCTCCACCTGAACCATCAAAATTCTTTGTGTCAAATGAGACAAGTTTCCCTACACGTTTTGAAGGACTCTCTGCATCTCCTCTCGCTGCCTCATCTCCGCGGTGCCTCCGACGATGTCGTGGAAGTCTGTCTGACCATCGTGGACCTACGTCTGTGTCACATACATGTCTAATTAGTACTTAAATATCATCCAAAAATATTTTTGTTTTCCTATACAAAAGTAAAAAAAAATGAAATATTTAAAAAAAATTGACATACCTATGTCTCCGTAGGCGGTCCCTGGTGGTAATGGCATGTCAGGGTCCCCTCTAAATTTGATCCATGTGTAAGGGTAGTCATCCAGAGCTATGACCTGTCGTCTCCACCAGAAGAAGAAGTCATCATTGTAGGGTATTGGAACCCTACCTCCCCCCTATTGTCTCATCACCTCGGTCCACTGTTCCATGGTTGGATCGCAAGGTCCAGGCGGAATGATCTCAACTCTAGGTCCCAAAACTAGAACCTGCTCAAAGAAAAAGCTACAAAATATAGAAGTGAACCCGAAGTTCCTCTTACTACCCTGTTTGCATTCTATCAATTGGATCTTCATGTTAGCTAGTAGTGACATGCACCAGTCATACATTATGGATCTCAAGCACTCTACCTAGTAGAAAATAAGTGGCCTCGATGCTTGGTGCAAAGAGGTCGATCATGTGATCCATGTCAAAATGAGGACAACAATCTTTAGGCTTAGATTGTTTATTGCTCAAATGGGGAGTTGACTCATGACCTTGTTGGTCCCTGCAATGCAATGAGCGTCTATGTGTTCCTATATTTTCATACCACTCCCAGATCCTCAGGCTTTGAGGTCGACCACCTCACCCCGATGTGACAACCCTGTCAAGAAATAAATGTCCTCGACTTCAATCCTTAATGGTTGCCCATCAAGGTTGAAGATCTTAATATCTAGATCCCAGTAATCCACGAGCAACTATAGCAATCTCACTTGGGCCCTCATCCCTTTGAGAGCCCAAAAATTATATATCCCACATATTTTCAAGGCCATTTTGGCCCATGTATCTCTTTCCACAACAACATCTACCTCCTCATGTTCCCTTTCCCTCCATTCTAGCACCATCCTACAAGAGAAAATTCGTTTTTGAGTTAGAAACCACTAAAAAATAATGTTTACGGACATATACATGGGTTGCAGTGTTCACAGTCATGTATAGGGTTGAGTATATGTTGGTTTTCTTTTAGACAGCCGCATATAATCATGCATATACATGACCCAATGAATGGTAGCCCGCGTACACCTAAACTTCTAATTGGCGCCTTAAATAACTTAAAAATTGGAACCTAAATACAAAATCTAATCCACTGAAAAGAAAGAGGAGAGGAAAAGGAATTATCTGGTCTAGACGGTCGTCGATTCCATGACTCGTAGCTCCTACAATCACCAGTTGAAGTTCGGAGGTAATTTGGTCCAAAATCCACTATTTGGGTAAACAATCCACTATTTGGGTAAACAATACAAATGGTACAGTAAATTTGGTTTTTCTTACTATTTAGAGAAAAACTTTACCCACTTTGCATAGTTTTGGATAATATTTTTTCCTAATGGATTAATACGACAGTGGATTGAGTTGGTTTTTGTAGTTTTATCCAGGGATTCTTGCGGTTTTCAGCATTATGTCGCCCGTTCGTAACTTTGGACATGTATTTTCGCTACCCAACATATAGGATAGGTATCCATTCCATCATGCAAACTTGCATCGTCCTATGACTGTCACTCATATGCCTTAGGTAGGAACCCATTTTATAGCGACACAGAACCTTCTATATGCTACTAGAAGTGTCGTTATCAAATGGTAGAGACTTACCAAACATGGGTACCCTAGTTAGATCCTCTTCTTTATTCGGTGCTCATGCAGAGATTTTTTTTTTTTTTCGTAGGACCGAGAGTCCCTTATAGCTAATACATGACTTTATGTTGAACCTCATTTCTCACTCATAAACATGTTGACCTATACCTAGAGGACTCCCAAACGAATTTTATTTAAGCTCTTTTCCGACTCATTTTTAAAAAGTGAAAATATTGTTGAGTGAACTTGTCTCTTTCACACTCATAAATTGGATTTGAAAGGACATCTATTTGGTGCAAGTTTATCCCTTTTTCAAACCAAGTAGACTAAGATTATGAAAAAGGAAATTTTTTGGTGTTAAGTTGTGATTTCATCTCATGCCCTTGCTTGCAGTATTGAGCCTATGGTTGGTTCTCACTTTTGCATTATAAGTCATTTACCTCATCAATTTTCATCCTCAACCAAGCAGAGCCTTGTTTATATCCTTTGCATCTTGACACCCTATACCCAGGAGGAAACATTCCCTTGAGTGTCCATCTCCCACATGCATCTGCTTGCATTGAGCATAGGTATGTTTCATTACTGGAACTAGTTTTTCTTACTTGCGACACTTGTTTCCTCCTCTGTATCATAACGTTCATTTGACTATGAAAAAAGAAAAAAAATACAGGCTGGAAGGGAGTATTATCTTATATTGGCAGCAGTCGTGTCGCCTTTGAACAAAGCACAAAATTTTTTAGTCCACTTGTCATCAAAAATTTGGGTTTAGCATGACCTTAGGAAGTTGAGCTCATTACAAAGAGTTTACTCCTCCGAATGGTTACTCTTCCAGTCCCCGTGGATATTTTGATTGATGTCTCCTGCATCTCAAAGTTTCATCATTGATTATATGCTACCAGAGTCTTCCATATGTCTCATGCTCTTGTTCAAAAGATGTCTATCAACCTGTGTCATCCATTCCTTAGAAATATTGACTTTGCATGTTATCCATACCCTCAATTTGTCTTAGAATCACATGAAGTTGTATTCCTATTACGCACCCTGGTCCTACTTTCCTCATTGGTAGGTAACCTTGAACCTAGCAGTCGAAATTTCATCATTGGTCATTGAATGGGTGGTTTCCCTTGTGTTCGATGACAAGACATCTATTCACACATTGGTATCCATGCAATGTCTTGGATGCCATTAGCCTTATTCATGGTTTCCTCTCCTTTGTCAACAATGTTCCTCATTGGCTGCTATTCAGAGGGTCTTTTTCGTGTACCACTTGCATCTAGCACCCGCAAAATACACACAGGGTCGTTGGTTCATGAACTTATTCTTCATCTGATTTCATCCAAATAATCAAGCTCCTACTTTGTACCTCGTGTTGAATGATGAGAGATTCCTTAATGATCTTCTTTTAGTGGGTCTCCTTCCATAGACTTCAACTCATCTATTCTGTAGATGAGACCTATAGTCCTATGAGTACCTAGAGGCTTGCAGTCATTAGTGGCAAGTTCTCTCACCATCAATAATTGGGAATACATCAATGTCTCTTGATCGATGGATTCTTCAAGTGTTCAACCCCGACTTATGTATTCACACTTGTAAGAATGTACTCAGTGCCTTGACACCTACTTTCATCATCGGTAGTTTGTCTCGCATTTGTTAATGGTATACCTCAATGATTGGTAATCAATGATGTCTCATTGTGTTCGACTTCAACTCCTTTATTCACACATTGTAGACTTGATCCTTTGACGGATTGTGTAGAATACTTGAAGACATCAGTTTATAATTGCATCTTTCCTGAGTTGTTGCTACTTTTCATTGGACCAGTACCTATGTGACTTCATTGATCATGAGAGATCATATTGTACTCCATTGTATACATATATCTTCAGATTGATTTTGAAAATAGTTTTACTGGGCCTTGTTCATGACTATGACAGCCTTTGGCATTCAACCACCATTCTTTGCCTATTTATAGCCATGGAAAATAGTTTGGTATATTTTCACATGGATCTGCAGTGTAATTCAAATTGGTATCCATGTGTGCAAAGTTAGTGCAGATTGTAATGAGCAACTAGTTCTTCTAGATGGGTCCCCATTACTCCACTTCTGGGTTTTATAATGTATTTTGGCCATCGCAGATACTCCTCTGACCTCACACATTAGAGGGCATCTATTATAGCAATATTTTCCTCACCTTATTCAAACTTGCATAGAGGGCCCTTTTCCATTTCCCTATGCATACTAGAAGTCCCCTTTTGCAAATTCCAGTGCTAAAAACATGATTTTTCCACATATATGCACCCTGCGTATATTACAGTATATGTATATGTAGGTCGCACCACTACATACCTCGTACATCAGGATTTGTGCCCAAAATTAAAAAAATGGTGTCCAGTTTCCATGTCATGTCATGAGATCTATGATCCTTGGCCTTCCATGTACTGGAAACATTCTGAATCGACCCTTCAATTCCACTTGAAGGCTACAAATGGGTCAAATACGAGCTATGGAAAAGAGGAGAAGAATTCAATTTTGATAGAAAAGTTACTCTGGAGAAATTATTCACCTCACATTGAGTCTGTATCCCTTTGTCCTTTAAGTCTAAACACATTGTTCAGCCCCCAAGATCTTCCCTTATTGATTGAGAACCTCATTGTCTCTCTTATATGAACTTTCCTTTGGTGGAGGATTGAAGTGGTGGAGACCCGGTTGGAAAGAACTTAGTTTCTCGGTTCCGAATCATGCTGACACGAAAGTTTGTAACTCATTCACTTTTGCTAATTAAATTCTAATAGAAATACTCTTTTCTCGTCCAATTAATATCTTGCGAATATTTGAATTGTTATTCCATGGGCGTATTTGTTATGAATATTGATGGATTATGCTATCAAATGTGCTAAAATTATATATTATCATCATATGCTTGTGTTTCTTGGTTGTTGAGGACTAGTTGCAGGTATATTGCTTTGGGTCAAGTGCTCAACGGTGGACTTCATCGAACATCTGGACGAGGTATGCCTTTTATATTGTCTTACTAGCATATTTGTTTATATAGAATACTTGAGATTAGAGTTGACTTTTGCAGTCATTCCCGTTTGTTGTGGTTTACCCCTAGCTATAGAGAGATTTTCCTCGTAACACCTGACTTGGATTCAACTGTAATAGAATCCAGAGATTTGCGGGATTTGTAGCCAATAATATGCATGGATCTCGAACCATTTTTGGGCGCCAATCTTTAGGATTTTGGTTGTTGTAAATCCTATAAAGAGGCATGTTGTAAGGTCATAAATGCTAATGCAAGAATTCTAATGTTGTAATTCTAATGCATAGTAAATCGTAGGTTGTTGGTCATCTATATGTAAGTCGAGTTGGCTACAGGGTTGTTCTTGCTTGTGTAAGAAGGTATGATGTCAATTGTATCTTAGGTGTTGACCAAGGTTAGACATTTAACCTTTTATTTTGAATGAATAATACAACAAGAGAGTAGGACGCTCAAAGAAATGTTAGTTTTCCAAGTTAAGGGTTTCTAGGGTAAAATATCGGTGTACTATGTGATTGCTTGTTTCATTTACGTTCTTGATTAAATTTTTATTCTCTTCTGCTAGGATTAGTGTGGAATTGTCCTTCATTTCCTGATAACAAATATGATATGACATGTAACATATAGATTAATTCATCCAACTTTTGGAGTGAACCTATTGGTCACTTCACCTGAGAATCCATTATAACAAGGACAAATCCACATATTCATCAAGGGATAAATAATTATTATTCATTATTAATTGACATGTTCTTGAGATACAATGGGAATGCATATAGATACATGTAGGGGTGATAATTCATGTCCTTCGCAAAGGGATTGACTTATCATTATTACATACACTTATGATTTTTACATATTAATGACTACATTACGTAATAATTGTCCTATGACTATTAGTACATGATATTTATTTATTATATTATGATAATGGATCTAATATACCTTAGGTATATTACAAGTCTCCTCCCCTTAAAAATGCATTGTCCTCAAAGCATAGGTAAGGAAAAATTCTTCCAATATAATCAAAAAACTTCTTGTAACTCTCATTTATTTGATATGCTTAAGGAAATGAGGAAATATGATATTCAAAGCTTTGAACAATATTGTCACATTGAAAAATGATCAATCCATCGAAGGTGGATTCTTTATGGAACTCTCTGATGATAATATTATAGACTCTATCTTCTTTTGCGTTGACTTTGAGGCACATATATCTTTAGATGCTTCGATATGTAAGAACAACATTGAATCTTGTTAGGTACCTTTAGATATGGGTACGTTGATTCTAGAATGCTATTACTTATGTGATTTGGGTGTCGATATGGTACCTTGACAAGATGATACTTCTTAATCTTTGGTTTAATCTTGTCATCCTTTACTTGTGTTGTCATGACTATATTTGGTATTTTTTTATTTACTAGTATGAAAACATCCTTCAATTGACATATGGATTCATCAATGGTGATTAATGGTATGTCAACCATCACTAAATATATAGATGTTTCTTTATCTAAGTTCTATCTTTTTTAGTTTCCAGGGTGAGTTGTATGAGAAAATGTGTGGTGTTTCTATGGGATCCCTTCTTTCTCCTATAGTATTGAATCTTTACATAGAGAATTTTAAGCACAAGGCTCTTGAGTCCTAGCCTATGAAACCTGAATTTTGGGTTATATATGTTGATGACACTAATGTTAAGTGGCCTCATATTTTTAGAATCTTAATAGTTAATATAAACATATTCAATTCATCAATGAGTCAGAATGTTAAGCCCTAATATTGGCTCATTACCCCTTAATTGGGGCATATTATATGATCCAAATGGATATCGGTGGCCACCCACCTTTTCCAACTGGCTCAAAACAGTTTTCTGACATTTTTGGCAATTTACTATTTTTAGCAGTTTTAACCTATGGGGCCATTTTGAGGGCCTAAATGAAGTTTTTTAGGTATAGAGATACTAATTGATATCCAAAGGCATTATTGAGCCCCCAAAATGTATCACCTCGAAGATACCTTTCCAACGGGCTATCACACGCCTAAAACGGAGATCGTATGCAAAAGTTACGACCCCGGGAAGTTGATGTACTAACTTACCCAAATGAGGCCCACATGACTTTTGGCGCTTCATCTCCTAGGGTTAGGTTTTTGGATGTCTAGGGTTTTTGGCATTCTTTCTTATTTTAAAAAGTCTTTTAGAGCCTCATTGTAACTCTCTTCTTGCGAATGCACACTGTCGTCACATCTCTTCTCAGAGATAAGTCGCCACCATTCCAACAAGCTTGTTTCCGCTGCATTTTATAATTTCAGCTTATTTCGTTATTGAATAGAAAACCAGTTTTACTGTATCTCTGTTATTTTGTGTTAAGTACTTGTTAATAATCTGTATTCATTTCGTTCTTCTCATAAAATCTGGATCATTATATTAGTAATTTTATTTTATTTATGTCAGCTTTAGGCCATTAGTTGTAATTATACCTCCTAGTCTCCTATATATACCAAGGAGACATTTTCATTTTGAATCATCTTGTACTTGAAAATTTAAGTGGGGTAAAAGGAGGT
>ML783348.1:777410-791991 GCA_009831015.1 Picea engelmannii | reverse complement strand
AAAAATCTAAGGTTCAAGCAGTGGAAGATCACATCGAGAATCAACAACAAGTTCTCCAAATCTTAAAGGACAACCTGACCGTGGCACAAAATCGCATGAAACAACAAGCAGATCAACATCGTAGTGAAAGAAGTTTTGAAGTAGGGGATTCGGTTTTTTTAAGACTACAACCATACAAAAATATGTCCCTCAAGCAAGCCAAGAAGGATAATAAATTATCACCAAAGTATTATGGCCCTTATAAGATGTTGCAAAAGATTGGTACTATGGCATACAAATTGGAGTTGCCTGCATCTTCACGAGGACACCCAGTTTTCCATGTTTCATGCTTAAAGAAGGTTATAGGAGACAAGATCCCAATTCAAAATATATTTCCATAACTTGATGAGGAAGGAAAAATCATATTGGAGCCTGAAGCCATCACTGACACAAGAATTCGCCAGCTAAGGAATAGATCCATTTCAGAGTATCTCATTAAATGGAGGAAACTATCGTCTGAATATTCCACTTGGGAAGATGAGGGTTTTATACAGAAGCATCCAGAGTTACTCAAGCGTTGCGGACAACACTTGTCTCAATGGGAGGGGAATGTTAATCCCTAATATTGGCTCATTACCCCTTAATTGGGGAATAATATATTAGTAATGTTATTTTATTTATGTCGGCTTTAGGCCATTAGTTGTAATTATACCTCCTAGTCTCCTATATATAACAATGAGACATTTTCATTTTGAATCATCTTGTACTTGAACATTTAAGTGGGGTAAAAGGAGGTTTCCCCCTCGAAGAGGCTTATTATCTGAAATTATCTCTTTTTCAAGGCATTGAGTACTTTTTCTGAGGTTTTTCTATGCTATATTGATATTTGGTTCTTAACACAGAATAAAAAAAATCCATTCCTTTCTTATATCTCGTCATCTCCAGGAAGGAGGATAACTCCTTAGGCCATCAATTTTATCATAATAAAACCTCCAATGAGCAGTACCTTCACGTGGATTCCCATCATCACCCCTCCCAAAAATAGGTGTTATCAACACCCTTGCTACTCAGTTCCTCAAAATATTGGATGATAAGAATTTGGTTGAAGATAAGAAAAACCTTATTAGAAGCTTTGAAAAAATGGGTACAAATAATGGCAAGTTGAGAAGGCTTTTCAAAAATCTAGGAAGATCCTTAGAATCAATGAGAAAGACAAGATCCCTAAATTTGAGCATAGTATAGTTCTCTCTTATGTTCAAGGCACTTTGAATAAGATTGATATAATTTTGGGTAAAAGAAATATTAGAACTATATTTCGACCCCCTCATACCATCAAGATCATGCTTAAGTTTATTAAGGTCCTTGTAGACCGTTATATTCATCAACGAGTCTATCGTATCCCTTTTTCCTTTGACCTTTCTTAAATTGGTGAAAATGGGAGATCATTTTAGATTAGTATTAAGGAACATAAGGCTACTATTAATCACAAACATTTTAGGTCATTTTCTTTAGTTAATCATTTGAATAAGAATAAGCATCAAATCTGTAATGAGAACACTAAAATTTTGGCTAGGGTGGATCACTCAGCTAAAAAAAAAAGTAAGGGAGGTTATGGAGATCGTTAAAGAGCATAACTATATAAATAGAGGGGATGGCCATAAATTGAGTAGATATTTATTTGATCCATGTGGATACTGGTGGCCACCCACATGTTCCACTAATTCAGAATGGTGGCCACCCACCGGTTCCACTAATTCATAATGGTTCCACATCTTGGCAGATTTTCTATAGTTTTTTAGGTCCCAAAATTTTGGGGCCATTTTGAGGCCCTAAACGATGTTTTATTGAAATGGAAGTGCCCAATATATGTCATAGGAATGTATTGGTCCATTTTTAATGTGTACTTCTTAGCTAGACCTTTCCATCATGCTATCGAGCACCACAAATGGAGATCGTGTGCAAAAGTAACGCCCACGGGAATTTGATGTATCAACTAACCACATCAGGGCCCACAAACCATTTGGTGTTTCATCTTATAGGGTTAGTTTTTTGGATTTTTAGGGTTTTGTGATTGATTCTTTATGTTAAAAATCATTTTCAGCCTCTTTGTAATCATCTTCTTTTGAATGAGCGTAGCCGACATATCTCTCTCTTCAGGGATAATTTACCACCATAATAGCTAGTTTGTGTGATTTGCATTTTACATTCTTTTGTATCCCATTCATTAATAGAATTTGAGTTAACTGTATTTTTTGCAATATATCTACGTGTTTCCTTGTTATATCTCTTCCTTCATTTTTTTCTCAATATAATCCAAATCAGTGGTATCAAAATAGTATGCTCCTTGTCATTTCTTAGTGCATGTCCCCGATGAGGTGAAGGTATAGAGAGTTGGGTCTTTAGCTATTTTCTCTTGAGGAAAACCACTATTTCCAGCCCAAGTGACCTACCATGGTGGAAGAAAAGAGAGATGACAGAGAAGGAGATCATATAAATCTATTTCTCGAGGAATACCTCATGCAATAGAGGAACGTGATGATGGATAATTTCACCGATATCCTTCGATGACTGCCAACAACGACGGTGGAACCTTCAACCAACAGTCACTTTGGAGGTGAAACACCCTTCAAGATACAAGTTAACTTTTATATTTATTTATTTGAAGGCTAGATAGACATCGACACTTTGGAAAAATGATTAATTCTACTAGAGGGTTATTTCTTTGTCCAAAAATTTTCCAATAGTGAAAAAACCACCTTTGTGCTCCTTAAATCTCTTCCCCGTGTCAGAGATTGATGGGAAAATTACTATGAGAAAAATGTCAGAGATGAGTCTATAATTTTGGACCAGAACCCACTTGGGTGGCTTTTGTTGATTCCCTCAAGGAGCAATACTACCCTGTTGGAAACTACGATGACCAGTACACGAGATGGACAACTCTACATCATAAGAGAGACTAGACGGTTCCAGAGTACACCAACATCTTCCATACCTTGCACACATAGTTGGATATTAAAGAATCCAAGTGGCACCTATTTTTGAAGTACCACAATGGTCTACATAGGTACATCCAAACACATATGGATTTCTTGTACATATCCTCACTGGGAGTTGTTTACCAATATGTTGTCAAGATTGAGAAAAATTTCAATAAAAATAAGAAGCAGGATTTCTATTCCACAAACCCATCGCAGTAGAATTACGATAAATGTGTCCCTATCTCTATAACAAAGGAAATATAAAGGATGGACAGACACACGAAAACCATTTCAATCCAAAAGAAAAGAAGGGTAACGAGAATTCAAAGAAGGACACTGGAAGGTGGTGCAAGTTCCAAAAAGACCCTTGGCACAACACTGATGAATGTCACTCCAAAGAGTCACTGGTGGCTAAGATGAAAGCCTTAGATTTGGATGTTGGATCAAACTATGATTTGAAACTAGATAGGGAAAAAAATATCATTGATTCAGAACCCAGTGTCGCCATCACTACCACAAAGGTCTAGCCAAAGGAACCAGAGGAGCCTAAATAAGGGAAGCACCTCTTACACTCACAAATATGGGTGAAGGGGAACCCATTCCATTTATTTGTTTAAAATGGTAGCCATAGGAGCCTAATCTCAGTAGAGGTCTTCAAGAGGTTGAACCTAACAATGACACCACACCCTTATCCATACACCATCAGTTGGCTCAGCCAGGGATGAGACATCCACATAAACCAACAATGTCTCCTGCACTAGGACATCAAGCCCTTCAAAGATGAGGTATTGTGTGATGTTCCCCACTTGAAGTTTGTGATTTTATTTTAGGACAATCATATATGTGGAAGCGTCATGTTTTTTACGAATCTAGGCCCTGTAGTGTGATTATTACTTTGGGAGGTCAAATCTACAGGGTACCAAATGTAGTCCCAATTATTATAGTCTCTTTAGTATTCATGAATCAATGCATAAAGGTGATCATTCATACTGAGAGATTTGTCCTCTTTATGGTCCATTCGGAAAGTGAATGGAAGATCACTCCAACCACAAAACCTCTACACGAGGTCTCTCTACACAGCAGAAGCAAGTAGACAAGATAGTAGAAGAACACAAAGCCATATTTACCTCACCTATTGGTGTTCCCTTTCATTGATAGGTAAAGCACTCAATTTATTTGACACTTGGTGCTTATCTACCTAATGACCCCATTGTAAGTTTTAAACCTGTGAAGTAAAGCAATGTATATAGATTCTTAAGCAAAACAAAATTTAATCAATGGCTCATACACATAGTACACAGAGATTTATACCAGAAACCCTCAACTGGGGAAAACCTCTCTTATATTCATTATATTGAATTTCACCATTCACCATACAATATATACAATTTTTTTAGGTATTCTGTAGATACCAAAACCCTAATCCCTTAATCCGGGAGTAAAATACCAAAATCCGCTAAAAATAGCAAAAACCCAAAAATCCAATAGCGATCGTCAGACGTAGTTGTCGAATATGACACATCCACACACACACATGCAAAGAATATAACATATACCCAACACCCATATATAGGTGCTCTAGTATGGATAATGAATAAATCAAACACCAGATCCAAGAGCTAATTCTGAAGGGCCACATTAGACTAATATCCTCACCTTATGGGAGCCCAATTTTTTTGGTACAAAAGAAGGATGGGACATGGTGACTTTTTATTGATTACAGAGCCCTGAACAAGATTACAGTTAAGAACCGATACCCAATCACCCATATTGATGATCTTCTAGATCAGCTCAAGGGCACCAAATTTTTCAGTAATATTGATATGAAGGCAAGCTACCACTAGGTGTCGATTGAGAAAAATGATGTATGGAAGACAACCTTCAAGTCTAAATAAGGTCTCTTCGAGTGGTTGGTCATGACTTGTAACTAATGCCCCAACTACATTCATGTTGATGATGGATGATATATTATAGTCATTCACAAACTCCTTTGTGGTCCTATATATGGATGGCATCCTCATCTTTAGCAAAACCTAGGAAGAAAATGTGAATCATATTCAATAGGTCTTGGGAACCTTGCGATAGCACAAGCTATATGCCAATTTGGAGAATTTTCCCTTCAACATGCAGAGATTTAAATATCTAGGATACGTCATGGATGAGCAGGGTGTGCCTATGGATCCAGCTAAGATCCAAGTCATTCATGATTGGCGGATCCTGAAGGCACCAAAAAGGCTCCATAGTCTCTTGGGCCTCACCAACTTCTACTGCAGGTTTGTGTTTGGGTTCTCTCATATCTCTTGGGCCCTAAGCCAAGTGACCAAGGGTGGTGCCAAATTCAATTTTTTTTTGGTTGTGACATAATAGAAATCATTTGAGGATTTGAAATTCTTTCCCTACTAATCATTATTCCTTATTCTTCCAGACCTGCGACAACCATTTGATATTGAGACAGATGCTTCAGATTATACCATTGGTAGATTCATCACTCAGCATGGGCACCCCATGGCCTATCACAGTGAAACTCTATTTGATGATGTTCACAAATACCCCACCTACGACAAAGAGATGTACTCCATTGTTTAGGAATGTCAATAGTGGAAGCATTACATTCTAGGAAAGGAAACAATCATCCACACTAATAACATGCCTCTACAATTCATGCAGACACAAGGAGAATTACAGAATGACCACCTTCAGAATTGGTCCAAGTACCTACAACAATTCCACTTGAACATCAAATACAAGAGGGGCAGTACGAACCATGTTGCAAACTACCTTAGTCGACCCCCGGTTGTGATGCTAACCACAATTCTCAACTCATGTGGGAATGAGACCTATGAGTGGCTACAATTATACAACAATGAATCTAACTTTGCTACTACCTATCATACATTGAGCATAGGAAAACTAGTTACATACTTTCATCTCCAAGATGGACTTCTGTGTCATATGAGCCATATATGTGTTCCTTCAAGCGAGTGTGAAAAAATGATTTGGGAATCTCATTACATTCGGTAAGAAATACACTTTGTCGTGGAAAAAATATTGGCGGTACTGTAAAATCATTTTTATTAGTCGAAGCTCTGAAAATATTTCAACAAGAATATCATATCTTGCACTAGATGTGCCATTTCCAAATTTTCCATTATGAAATAGGGGCTATACATCCCTCTGCCTACTCTTGAGAGGCCTTGCGAGTCCATCTCCATTGATTACATGTCTGGTATATCTTCAACTAAGCATGGTAATGATTGTGTCTTCATGGTCTTTGATCGCTTCTCTAAGATGGCAGTTTTGACACCCTACAATAAGAGAATCACAGTCGAGGCCACTCCTAAGCTCTTCTTTGAGCATGTTTGGGTTCATTTTGGGCTCCCACGGATCATTATTTCAAATTGATACAATAAGTTCTTAAGTATTGTTTGGTCTGTCCAATGATCAATGATGGACACCAAGCTGACCAAATTGACTGCCTTCCACCCACAAAATGATGGAGAAATAGAGGTAGTCAACAAGATGATTGTTCATATTTTAAGGGTATATAATTTCAAACATCCATGCACATGGGATGAGATCCTTCTTTATGTTCAACATAGCTACAAAAAATTCCTCCATATATCTATTCACCATAGCCCCTTTCATGTGTGCTTAGGGTTCTAGCCATTATCCCCCATGGATGTAGCTCTTCCCATTACAACTACATAGGAAGATTCCTCCCATGCTCAGACTGAGGTTGATCGAGAAGATAATTTTTTTGAACAAATTCAACACATCCAACAACAATTTTAGGATATTATGTAGAAATCCAATGCCAACTACAAGCAGCGCCACGATCAACATTGAGTACCACACAAGTTTTAGGTGGGAGATAAGGTATGGTTGCATTTGTAGAAAGAGTGCCTCCCAGGACCCCATTGGAATCTATTCCCACTTTGATAAAATCCTTACACCATCACCAAGGCTATGGGTGAGAATACTTTTGAATTAAGTATTCCCCCTTTCCTTTCTTGCACCTCGTATTTAATGTCGAACTGCTTCAACCATATTTTGCTCCTCCCCAGGACACTTTGGATGTGGCCGAGCACTTAGACCCTACATAACTCAATATTGACTGCATTGAGAAGATGAAAATGGATTGTATCATGGACTCCAAGACGAAGGGCACCCTCCAAAAAAATATCCAACTCTATTGGGTTGTTAAAGCAAGGAAACTTATTCACCAGGGAAAGTGGCTCACGAGGATTCATATTTAGTAGAATTTTCTGCATATGGTGGAGGAAATTAACACAATGGGGACCATTTCTTCCTAAGGGGGGAGTACTGATCCAAGTGGCTACTAGTGGCCACCCACCCATTCCACTAATTTAGAATGGTTCCACATCTTGGCAGTTTTTTGGGTCCCAAACCTTTGGGGCCGTTTTGAGTCCCTAAACAATATTTTTTGACATGGAAATGCCCAATATATGTCGGAGGCATTATTGGTATATTCTGAATGTGTATTTATCAACTAAAATTTTCCAATAGGCTATCGAGTGCCCCAAATGGAGATCGTATGAAAAAATAATGCCCCCGGGAAGTTGATGTATCAACTAACCACATTGGGTCCCACAAACCTTTTGGTGTTTCATCTTCTAGGGTTATGATTTTGGATTTTTAGGGTTTTGTCATATATGCTTTATGTTAAAATTCCTTTTCAACCACTTTGTAATCAACTTCTTACAAATGACCATAGTCGACACATCTCTCTCTTCAGGGATAGACTACCACCATTCTGGCTAGATTGTGTGCTTTGCATTTTATAGCTTTTTGTATTCCATTCATTAATACAATTTGAGTTAGTTGCATTACTATGTTTCTTGCAATATCTCTGTTTGTTTCCTTGTTATATATCTTCCTTCATTTCATTCTCAATATAAGCTAGATCTTGGTTCCCCATTCTTCAAAATAGGGATTGTTGTCCTTCACACTACTTTTCACTTTTCTCTTTATTGAAACTAAAGGATTAATTTTATAACCCTTTAATTGTACCTTGGAATATATTTTTGATAATAATATTTGACCTTCTTAAGAATATAACTTAAGAAAATAAATACTTTCACCCTTTATTTACTTTAACCATAAATATCTTATATGTACATTTTTATATCCTTTTAATACTTCCACCTTTTACTAATATTTTCAAGTCATTCACTTTTATTTACAACTTCCCATGTGATTCGAATTACCAATATTTTCACATTATTCAATTTTATGGGATTACTTTTAAAACTTATCCTCCACATAAGAGAGATTTATATTTCCTTTGTTATTCCTCCATGAAAAAATTCCTCATGTAAAGAGATATTTACATTTCTTTTTTTTATTCCTATGTGCAAAAATAAAAGAATGTACCATAAATGTTGATACTTATTATGTGCACTTTTAAACATACTTGGAAACCTTCCTTTTTAATTATGTTTTCTTACCTTGTATGTGGCAATTAACTAATTTTGAAGTATGGAATATTTGTTTGAATTATACTTCTTCACATGCACTTTAAAAAATACTTGGAAACTTTCCTTTCAATTATTTTTTTTACCATGTAAGTGGCAATTAACTTTACTTATTTCCAACTATTAAATCTTTGTTACTCATAGTTTTTCATGTGCACTTTAAAAATACTTGGATTTTTTAAATCAAATATTTTGGGCCATGAGCTTAGAAATTATTTGCAAAACCTCTCTCTCTCTCTCTCTCTCTCTCTCTCTCTCAAAAGTACATTGTAAAAACAAACATGATCGCATATCAGCTGAACAATTGAAAAAAAAATGTACTTGACCACAAGCCATCAGAAAAATCCCTCTAATAAGAGTTGGAGTGAACCTATTGGTCACTTCACTTGAGTATCCATTATAACAAGAAAAAATACATATATTCCTCAAGGGATGAATACTTTTTATTCATTATTAATTGACATGTTCTTGTGTTCTTGAGAAACAATGGGAATGCTTACAAACACACATAGGGGTGATCATTCATGTCCTTGGCAAAGGCCATGACTTATCATTATTACATATTAATGACTACTTTACATAATAATTGTGCTATGATGATCATTGCATAATATTTATTTATTAAATTATGATAATAGATCTAATATATCATAAGTATATTATAACCTACTATGGGAACATCAAACATTCAAACATTATATGGGAACATCAAACATTCATTTTGACATTGACACGTAGTATTTTTAATCATTGAAGTCCTTTATGTTATTTCCATACATTATGTTATTTCCCTACAGAAACATATTAGAATTTGAAAAGTCGTATATTTGTCACCTAGAGTAAAAAAACCTAACACATGACCACTCATTTTTTAATCATTGAATTCCTTTATGTTATTTCCCTACAAAATCCTATCACAATTTGAAAAGTCATATATTTTTCACCTTTAGTAAAAAAACTAACACATTCATTTTAAATCCTTATATACGTCCTCTACAATGAGATTGCTTGTTCTTCCATTTAAATTTGATAAGGGGCATAATTTAATCATTGAAACCCATTTTGATTAGGGGCATATAACTAAAACATCTGCATGCTATAACACGATCATACAAAGTTGAGCTTTGGAAAACTAGTGTTTGTAAAAAATTATCTTAGAATTGATGAAAAATATTATATAACATCATTTGATATCTATTCTAGAATCAAGTAATGCTTTTTAATATGGAAAGCATTGGTACCCTAATTCCCCCGAAACAAATCAAAATAACAAAAACATTTATTGAATGAAAAGGTGTCGAGTAAAATTATTACATCCTATATCTGTGTACCATGATAGTTAGAGTGAGGCACCATGGTACCTCAAGGAGAAGCGGAGTTTGGATTCACCATTTTATTTTAGGAAAAAAATCAAGAAACATTAGGATATAAGAAGAGGGGGGAAAGGCCACTGGGTTAATTAGGATGTTTTAGGATTTATTATGTGACAAAGGGTTGTAAATTAATTAGGATAATTGAATTATGACACAAAAACAAGTAGATAATAACAACAAAGTAACAAAGAAAATAAAACTAACTAGTATTAATTTAGTAGTATCCATTGGTGAACTAATTAACCTAATTGTTGAAAGTGAAAGAGATGTGAAAAGGAAAGAAACCACCTCGAAAAAAATGGTTTTGTAGGTGTTTAATATTATTGGGATGAATATGAGATTCCACAATCCCTAAAGAGAGCTTCATCCACTCAAAGGAACCCTGAACCTGCACATGCTTCTATACCTTCCTACAAAATAGACTTGTTCCCGATCTTTGGTACAATACAATAAAAACACCTGGATCTACCATATGAATAATGAAACAATGAAATGGTGCATGGTGACCAAAACTGCCCTCATAACGATGGTACCTCTCTTTCGCTAGTTGTTTTAGAACCTCCCTTGAGGAAGCAAAATTGAATGATTCAAGGTGTAGTAGGGGACTAAGCCAATGGAAATTCTCTAAGAGAAAATTGTAATCCTTCAAAGGAGAAGCTAAACAAAAATAAATATATACTTGTAGAGGTGTTTGGGATGATAGGAACAGTCATCCTAAGAGAATTAAAGGGGGGTTATACAACTAGATAAACATTTTACATCAATATAGTAGTGTTCCTATAGAATAATGAGAGGAGGAAAGAAGCTTCTCAAAGCCTTTACAAAGAGGAGAGGAGTGATATAAATAGGAAATGAAATGACATCAAGATGTAAGTGAATGTTATAATATCCATTGTAAAAACAAATCATATAGAATATTTGTACCACAACTTTTAACTAAGTGTTTTTTGTTTCTCAACTAGTACTATAGGTATTTTCCCCATATTATATGTTTTGTTCCACAAGTTGTGCCTCACAAATATGGTATGTCCTCAAAAAATCATGGTTCAATTAACACCAATAAATCATGAATAGTTAAGGAATGGTTCATAATGTGGACCCCAATTAAGTGTCTCAAAATAATTTGGGTTATTAAGGACCCAAACTGAGGCATCTTCACCAACCATGGACTAGATAAGGGGCTTGTAGCCCTAGATAGAACCCAAATAGTGGTCCCATTTCCCTAACCAAGTGCCCAAAACATTCTAATAGAGTCACACCATCACCAAAGGTTCATTATAAGAGGTGAGTTGATAGGGCACCCTACCTAATAATTAGACATCTAAAAAAGGTCATGTATATAAACTAAGCTAAGGTGACTCAAGGGAGAGTGATCCAATACATAAGGGCCTTTGTAATGAAGGAGGAGAGGTCATTGAGTTGTCATTGGGTGATTCACATATGGAAATGACACAAAATTAAGACGCACTATGATATCTTTGAGTGGATAGGAATATTTGAGTACTAAAGTGTGAAATCCATATACTAAATAACTCCCCCTTGTAGGAAATTATATTCATGAGATGAAATAGTAGTGATTTGTAAGGAAGAAGAAGAAATGAAAAGGTGATAGAATACAAAGAGAAAGTAAAGGAAACAATGATGGAAAATGAATAATGCATGAGGGAAGGTGCCTACTAGTGCATGTATTGTGAGTTAGAATATGATTCCCACTCATGATGTGAAGACCTGCATGCCCCAATAATTAATGAAAAGAAAAGCTACAAGGATCCTTGGATGATATATGATATCAAGAAAATGGAAGAGAAAGGGATAGGAAAGAGAATGAAGCAAAGATTCATGTCAAGTGGAGAATGTTGGCATGAGAGACATGCAAGTCTAAGTACGATGAAAATAAAGCAACAAATAAACTAGGAAATGAGATGTAGGTAAATCAAATTACCATGTAATAAAAATAGCAGCTAGATTATGAAGTAGAAGATGTAAGTAAGTCAAATAATCATGAAAATAGAATAACAACTAGACTATGAAATTAAATGTTAAGATGAAAATAAAATAGGTATGAGGACAAGATAATGATACTTTCACTTTCCTAAGTTCAAGTGATGTAAATCAATAAAAATTTATGGCATTGCATATGAGAGAAGAGATCCCACTTAGGAATTATGGCAAGTTTGATTTTAGTAATGTAAATAAATAATTATAAATGAAGTGAATGAAATGCAAAGAGGGAAAGGCAGAAAAGTTAGAAATATAATACTCATACTTAACTAAGAATGGGAGTTGATGATGTGAGAAGCTATTGAAGTGTGTGAAATACGTGAGTATGGTAATCCTAGTGCTAAATATAGTTGTGTACATGCAACATATATGTTAGTGGCTTACCTTGAGGGGAGAGGGATGGTGATACAAATGCCTAGGGAAGTATAGGAAATGAGTGAAGGTGAGGAGAGAAGAAAGAAGAGAGGACAAAGAAGAGGGAAGGTTTTCCTAATCAGTTCAAGGTTGGTGAGGAGAAACTAAAATAGAAGCAAGGGAATGATATATTTCTCAAAGAATAATAATGAAAAAAGGCCCAAGTTGGCCCCTTAAAGGTCCCATTTCAAGACAAGGATTCATTCAATTTGGCAAATCATATTAAAATATGGAGTCCTTCTAAATATATTATAACGTCATGATATTGGTGAAAGGATAGGAACAAAAAGTGAGGATTTCCCCAAGAATAAAGAAGAAAATAGCAAGATGATAGGAATAAAGAGGAATACAACAAGGAATTTCACAAGAAACTAGAGGAGTGAAATGGAGTGACTACCCCAAATGGGTTATGATAAATGAATAAATACAAGAGATGATCAAGAAAAGGAGAAACTTGATAGGGTATGCGGAAGGATTATCATGACATATAAGAAAAGAGGCATTCCATGTTATAAGAGGAGTTTTACCTACTTAGGTGGATTTTATAGGTTGATTAAGAATAAGTAGAGGCTTAAAAGGAACATGGAGAGTGAATAAAAGAAATCAAGGGACAATCCTTAAGAGTGACTTGAGTACATAGAGAGAAAGGAACATGATCTTGTTAGATAGAATACCTATTTTCTTCATGGAAATATAAGAGCTCACCCATAAAATTATAAGGGATGGTCATCATGTAATGTCCCCATCCAATTAGGAGTCATAAGGGGAGATTCTGCTAGCCTAATAAATTTCCCATGGGCTAAGGTGGAAAATGATCTAGGGAACATAATTCGCCTAGGAAAAATTTACAAAAGTTAAAGTGGAGAAAAAGGGGACATGGGTCCTAGGCTAATAAAAAGTTAATTTAAAATTGTAAAGTGAGAAACTCACTAAAGTGAATTTAATGAAATAAAATAATAAAGGAGAGGGAAAAGAATCAAGTGAGTATTAAAAAGGGGAAATGATGAGTCTCTCCTCATTCAATCATTTTACAATTGAGAAAAATAATTTTAGAGAGCTCTTGGAGAAAGAGACTAGGGTTTGGAAACCCTTCATTTGATTATTGGTTTCGGTGTTACAAAGATACACCCTAGCTATTTTTGGGAGAAGATATCACCCATATTTATTCCTTGTGATTAAGCGATAGCCCAAATATCCTTAGCAACAGTATCTTCCATCAATTTCTGGCTGACTTTTAGCAAAGGAGGATGATTTATTTTGAAAATAGGTTGACTTACTAAAGAGGGTCGAATTTATCATATTTTTGGGTCATTTCCTTTGTTTTGAACAGTGATCATTTGGTAGGGTCAAATCTAAATGTGTGGGGATGATTTTATCATGGAGAACTCGTGGGTTCCTCTATGGGGAATCATATATTAGTTCCATGTGTATTCTCTATGGTTGGATGAGTGATGTATAGCATTGAACAAATCCCTTCCGTACATGGGTCAATATTCCATGAGATGAGTAGCACCATTCTTCAAATAGAATTTAATTATTCCTAGAGGGCGAGTTCAATTGGGAAGCAAACCAAATCTGAAGTGGGGACGGGTTTCTTGTTGGAAGAAAAAAGGGGTGCAACCTCTTGGTAAATATGAGTGCATTTCGGTGGAAGCAAGAGGCGTCAATGTAGACAGTTGGAGAGGGGTCAATTATGCCCAATAGTAACCTACAATAGTCAAATATCATGTCATAGTAGTCATCTCTTCTCACTATTCCATATATTTCATAGCGTTGTGTGTGAGGTCATATCCCTTAAGTTTTCATCAGTTGTAATCTAATATATTGTGCCCATGTACCATTTAAATTAAATAAGAAGGGAAATCATATTTTTGGAAATATCTTACTATCACGTAGTATAGTATAGTTGTTGTGCATTGCCACTTATTTTTACAAGAAAGTTACTTTTGTGAAAATTTTTGTATAAATATCTGTGGGGAAAAACGAAGAAAAATAAACCAAAACTTTTTAGTTAGAAGATTATAGTGGTATCAGAGCATGTTCCTCAACAATTGTGAGGTTTGAGGGGCAACTTTGACTCATATTTATGAGACCAAAATACGAAATGAACATCACTTATAGGAGACATAGAGACATAACACCAGAACCCCCTCTAGAATGTGAAGAGGAAGTGGTGTTGGGTGAAGAGGAAGTAGAAGAGGAAGCACATTCAGGTTTAGATAAAAGGAAAGGACCCATGGGGGATGAAGATAATTTTAGAATTAGCAACCTATTTAATATTTTGAATGATTTGGCCAAGGGTCAAAATTTGATGATGGATCTAATGGGGAAAATAGTGAGT